>JABSSZ010000283.1:0-29843 GCA_013755755.1 Fusarium sp. NRRL 25184
ATTATATAAAGTAAGAAGTAGGAGAGCTATAATTAATTATAATACATAGCCACAAAAGAAAAAAAGGGGAAAGAAGGACGGCTCCTGAATCGGCATAAATACCAAAAGTTAAGTGACTTACCCTCTAACATACATCCTTATATTAAGGTCCGAGCCAGTTATCGGTCTATCAATCTGGCTCTTAAGATAAAGCCAGGAATCACCATCACGATCTCAATTTAGGACACACACAGCGGACTCTTTGCCTCAAGAACCGCGGCTGCATATGAGATGATTAGTTCTTCACCTTCCTTAATAACATCCACTTTGACTTTCATCCTGAATACCTGCTTAGTCTTGTTGTAGTGGTATGTAATGGTCTGGTCTGGATGATATGTATGGTTGAACCGAGATGGAAAGGCCTGTTTCGTCCTGTATCAACTCCCGGGTGATACGTATAATTGAGGCAAGGCGCTATCAGAAACGGCCCGTTTCATCCTATTGACTTCTTCCTCTCCTCTAGACGTCTTTGCCTCTTGTCAACGTCTTAAACTGCCAATTCCCACTGACATCCAACTCTTCTACCATTAACAAGAAGACCGCGTATGATTTCCTGTGGAAGAAATTCGGGATAGCATCTGCGCTTCCCTCTCTTCTATTCGACTAAGGAGAAATCGGAGTACTCTTTGGAAGGATTTGGAACACATAGTACAGCGTAGCTGCAGAATTTGCGGATGGCATAGATGGTGTTTGTTCTAGGACGATGCTTGTTAGTAGAAGCCACCTAGTCCAATCGATCAGATCAAGCCTTCGCCACACTCAATGTCAGAACATATACCACCGCCAGAGTTCAGCGAGTTTGTCGGCACTGTCGAGGACTGAGTCCTCATAGAGAGTCCAGTGTCGAATCCATCAGCTCGCGAAAGACACAGTTGCTGCACTATAGGCCGATGAACCAGGAAATGAGTCCAGCAGAAAGACCACTAGCGGGCCTGTCAGTAAAAAATCGAGGGCTCAAGTGTAGACATGTGGTCCACACGAAGTCGACGTCAGACTCGAGGTTGGTCTAGGTTTCCGCTGCGCTTCCCAATACCAAGCACTCCAAAGAACAACATCTCGCCATGATGAAGTCAATACTCTATCGTCGCGTATGCCAAGTGGATCAACCGCTCGTCCAGGTACATAGAAATCGTTGAGATTCGCTTCGACCACGACGTACACGACACAGCAACATCTCAAGGACGCTATCAGACCAAGCAGGCTACGAGAAGTGCTCCAATAAAGGGTTGATGAAGATCAATAGGGCCCGATAGGGTGCAGAACAACAAGAATTAAGCACCGTCTAATCAACATGAAGCCAGGCAATACATTAACATCGCTAAAAACACATCTACCATATGAATCCATCTGGTACCATATATTTATCATCCACCCCTTTTTACTAAATTAACTGTAAGATTTAGCTAAACTTCAAGACAATCAAGACCAAGTCTGATAAGCAGGTCCTCAACAAGCTGGGAAAGGCTTCTAATATCTCTATCAAGGAATGAGTTCATTATATCGATATCTGCCACCTGGATCAAGCCTCTCTCCTACGTTGTCACAACATACCAGACCACCTCCAACTTGGCCAACATGAGTTATTATAACCTCCTGAAACCCTTATACATAATTAAGACGCTCCTATTCTTCTATTTGCTTAGCCCTGACGATGATAACGCCAGCCGGGTAATATGCCCTCTGGTCAATATTGTTATGAATATAGAGACCGTTATAGGCAGGATTAGGTTCAAGTTAGAGAAGACTTATTTATACTAGTAAGGACTGCTTGGACTATGGGTTCAACCCTTCACGAACACTACCAGGGAGTTATTAATAATACGAGGCCCTATTACATCTATTAAGCTAGAGCTAATGCCAATGCCACTAATTAGCTTCCCCTGGATTTACTATGAGGAGAAATGCCACTATAGTAACATTGAACTGAGATCTTTGTTTGCCACGACACGAGCCCTATCGACGAGAATATGCTTCCCTCGAGCATGATCCCCTGCATATCGCGCTAATAGGGCGACCTGCCCCCTCGGCTTTTGAGAGCATTGAGTTGGAGTTCGTTTCTTTATTTGACCTCTGCGCGTCCACAAGCTGGCTCGTCGGGCCTAAGCTCTACGTACAACGTCTTAGAGGAGAGGCATATCGACGAGCCAGGACGGAGTCATTATTATCAGGGTTGTCTGTGTCTATGGTCAGGGTGGTGAATCATGACATACCCCCGTTCAGCCTCATAAACGGCCAGAGGGTGCACAGCAAGAACTGCGACACAAGGTGGTCTCCGCACTTTGGGACCTTCTCATCCATCAGCATAGCCTCCCCGGCCCTTAGGCAGTCCATCTCATCTCGGTTCACCAACATAGCCACCCAGGCTCCGCCGCGGATGCCGAGACAGTCTCACTTTGGTCCTGCGGTTACGCTTTGATGTGTACTTCGTGTCCCGGAACCTCACCTTTCGAAGGCAAGCCCTTATTTGATATCTTATGTAAAATCAATAACAGTTTAGTAGACATTTTATTGTCTGCATCTCGTTCACGTCTACGATCTCGCCCACATAATCATCATTCTTACCCGTAATATATGTCCCTAATATGACGATCAGTGTGGGGGCCAACGCGGTCACTTATACGGACTTATCGTTGTCCCAGCTCGACGAGGCTGTTGTCGATATGAACTTATAGCCGACTGACGCCATCGATCTTCTCGTTCCCAACAGAGGAAAGTAAGCTGTTGCCGGTCGTCGAGTTCTTGCCCACCACGTACCAGTTGACGTTTTCAGTCGGAGCACGCGCCGACGTCCATGTATTTGTCGTTGCAGCGCGGCCATATATGCTCTTTTTGATGCTCGCAGGCATCTCGTTCTTGAAGCACTCTTCCGTTGGGATACTGATGTTTACTCTCTCCCTCTTACGCAAAGACTCGGACATAAGCATCTGCGTTGAGGCATTTGGCTGCGTGACCTTCTTCAAGCACTCGTGGTCTATTATCAAGTACGATACCTTTCACTGGATCAAGCTTAATTATGGTGTTCTTCCTCTGCGGCTCTGCCGTTGCCGGTGAGAACTGCTCCTTGTTTAGGCGCATGGTATTATTCTTATGGGAGAACTTGTTTGGTGTTGAATACTCTGAGTCATCTACCCCAGTGGTTGGTCTCTATGTTGGTAATATACATAGATGTTTAATTCACCTGTAAAATGCACACCGATAACTTTAACTGTAACATATGCATCTAATTCTATGCGATGAGCGATGCCTTGTGCCGGTGGGCAGTTTTGGAACGCCTCTGTTTGAGATTCCCAATGGAGTTAATTTGCAGAAGAACCCCTGTGGTAAGGCGATGCCGGGGACGATGATGATCACGCACGACTTCCTGGGTTGCCTATATCACTCCTTTGTAGAGAGGAGATCAACATCGCTAGGGTCTGATTTATTGATGAAGCCTTTGTTGCTTCATCTCCTTCTCCGTCCGTCGTTGTTAAACATTCATCTGTTCTCCGCTCGTATATACTGATAATCATGTTTAGACTTGAGCTGATGATCTACTTCCATCATATCGGACTGGAACAACGATCGGGGTGCGACCCATGCGAACACATTTGACCAAGAGAACCGGGTATTCTGGCAGACTCAGGGAGTGTTGGAATCGATAGAGAGAATGATAGCATCAATATTACCAGTACCTTTGACATATTGGCTCTTTTCTGTACTCTAGACAGGAAGTAAACAACCCCCATATCTACCGCATCGGCCATATCATTACTACTGCTCATAGCTGTGGCATCCAGGAACATATGGGTAGCTAGGTTCTTGACGTCCTGGTTAATGGGCGGACCAGGAGGGGGTAGAGCAGATAGTCTCGTTGTCATGTCGATAAGCTTACTTGCTGTCGTGAAGGTATTTGCAGAGGTTGTGTTTATAGTATTAGGAGCCATAGATACACTAGATAGTATGCCTATTGACTCCCTTGAGTTCCTCGCCTGAGCGGTGCCGTCGAAGTTATGAAGTATCATATGTTCATAAACGCTGTCTCTCATGCTGGTGCCATCGTACCTATGCATGGAGCCGACGGCTGAAGTATACACTCGATTGCCCCGGTATTACCCTCACAGAGGGTAGGCATGGTATCGACTACTACTGCAGCCTCTTTGAGGTCTCATCTGTGCTCTTTCTGTTAGTTCTCCCTGATAAAGCGAATTACTTGATTCTATCCTTATACACTGATCCAGTATTGTATTTTCAAAATGTCTAATTTGCGATATGTTCTTTATCTCTTCTGACTTATTATACTTATCCTATAACTGGCTTTCAATCTTAAGACAAGCGTTAACAGAAATACTACACCAATCGCAAATATAGTATCCATCCACCTTGCCAAAGAGTCAATGTATGAAAACTCGCCTGACAGTCGTGCATTTGTGTGAAGAGCATCTATCCTGCGGCGTTGGATACCCTATAGCAAGTTATGATGTGCTTATCTTCAATTGTCACTACTCTCAACAGTATCAAGAAATTGTCTTGCTGCTTGGTACAGAACTATCGTGTTAACGTTTCACTTCTTTGTCAATACTAAGTTGGATCCCCATGATTCATATTTACCTAATTTGCATGACGGGCAATTGTAGGGCAGAATGAATCGTGTATTTACCACACTGACCCATATCAGAGCACCATGGGAGAACGATACACAAACTGATTATTTTATTTATTTATTCAAGTTTCTAAGGCCATACCATTAACCACAGTGAGGTAAACATTATTGTTCTATCTGCAAACTCACACTGGGCCATATCATAATGTCTACGGCAGGCAAGAAAACGCGAGACCTCCATCCCAAGTGATAAAAACAATTAGGAAAGTTTAGTGTATCTCAGTAGGTCTTTAGACCAGTTAATTCTGGGATATTATCTTGACGTTACGAGTTTCATAACCCTCAAGGGATGGCTCTTTCACCAGAGACAACACGCATGCGAGTGATGAAATACATGTGGAACTCCCAACCTGGGCGGACCCCTCCCCTACGTTGGAAGTGTTGTCATTACTTGCATCACTAGCACTAACAAAGGGATATACAACATAACGCCGACGTCAAGTGATAGAGTCTGCCTCACGCGTAAGCCGACGCAAGTGAAGTGGTCAGCATTGCTTTCCCAGTTCATATTGCAACTAGCACAACTCTGGACATCATGAAGCATCTCATTGCCGTTGGCGCTTGTTACCTGGATACGATCCTCACGAACGTCACCTCTACTGCGTATAGAACGCATTTACTAACTCACCTCCAGTGTTCCCTTCTTCCCATCCGAAGACTCTAAGCTACGTGCCACCAGTCTCAATATCCGACGTGGAGGTAACTGTCCCAACTCTCTTCAGGTCTTGGAACAATTGCTCTCTGAGCACGACACCCTCAAGCTGCATCTGGTATCACCCCTTCCCGCTGCTGCCTCGTCCGCAACACAGCGTGTTGTATCGTCGTTCGGTGCGCAGTCAAATATTGACTTCAACCACTGCGTTTATCGCGAGGAGAGTACAGAGGCGGCAAGCAGTTACATTATCCGTAGCGAGGCATCAGGTAGTCGCACGCTTGTCAACTACAATGACTTGTTAGAGATGACCGAAGACGAGTTTGGCAATATCGCGCGAGGCTTCAACCCGGACCAGGAGACATGGTGGCACTTTGAGGTAGGATGCAGACGTGGTATCCTCTGCCCGGTAACTCTAAGCTGATGATGGAACAACAGGGCCGAATCCCAGATACCATACAAAGCTGTATCCGTCTCCTGCGTAACGTACTACCAAAAGCGACAATCAGTGTCGAAATTGAAAAGCCTGGTAGGGAAGGCCTCCCTGAGCTAGCGGCAGAAGCGGATGTTGTCTTCTATTCGCGAAGTTGGGCTGAGGTGAGAGTGGACTCATGGATACCGGCCGTTACAATTGTAGTGACCTAACAAGGGGGATAGAGCCGAGGACACAGAACTCCGGAACAATGCCTGAGAGCCGAAGGGCATCAAAAGGCGTACGTTTCATGGAAAGATATCATGCTTCTGCTTTGACTCTATGCCCTTGCTGACAAGAAGCTGCATAGGTCACTGGCACTGTGTACGTGGGGTGAAGATGGAGCAGATGGACTGTCTCGGACGACAGGCGAGAGTCTTCACTGCCCTGCCCTGGATAAATCAGGGCGAGACATTTCCGTGATCGAGTGAGTTGTCCCGCCCTAACAATACCTAACAGCAACAAACCTAGTACAAGCCGTGTAAAACTGCAGGACCTGACCACTGTTCGAGATATAGTGCCGTAGGAGCGGGGGACACTTTCATAGCTGGAATGCTGTACGGACTGATCTGTCACCCTGACGACTGGAGCATGGGGAAGAAGCTAGGTTTCGCTGTTCGACTGGCTACACTCAAAGTGCAGCGGGAGGGGTTCGACGGACTCGGAAGAGACATGCTTGGACCGGAGATTGAAGGCTGTTGAATGAATACCTGATTACGGGTAGCCATGGGCATGACTGCCTGACGGTCTTGTCCCGATAATACTCTGGTTGCTTGACAACAATCCACACATTCAGCTCTTGGGGTAGACATTCAGTGCAAGGGTCAGTTGCCGAAATATCAAGGGGAATAAAAAAAAATACTAAACCGCTCATGGGCGGAGAAAGAAATGGCAAGAAACAGTAAAGTGGCTCGGCGAACCGTGAGTCGCCTGTGGCTTACAATAATACTCTCAATTCGAGACGGTTGAGCCTAGGACCGGAAGGGACAGATAGTGGAGGAGAGAAGTGGAAGGGATAGAAACAGGGGAGAAAGGCGGTGAAAACGGGGAATAGAAACATTGGGTTGCTTTGATCTTCAACCGTAGTGTACACACTCCCGCTATTGGTGAGGGCACAGATTGGTCAGTAAGGTATGGAGGCGTAGGTATCAACTTGGACCTGTCCCGTCTCTCTGCTGCGTGTTGATGTGATGCAAGTGGATGGGTAGGTGTCTTGTTGCCCTTGGCTAGTCAAGGAAGGGCCAGGATGATGCTGCTCTGCAAGACACAACCTTTGAACCACGCGGATGCGCCGGGGCTACTGCATGGAGACTACGATTAGTCTAGAAGCACCTCGTTAGTCTTGGTGCTCGTGTGAAGAAACTGTCTAAATGGTGCGAGAACAAGACGGAAGTAAAAATCTTTGAGTTATCCATCTACCAGCTAATCTATTAACAGAGGTTATAGCTCTGAAGCAGTCATAAAAAGCCATACAAGTGTTGAAATGATTGTTGTAAGCTCAAGCCTAAGTTTAAGAATCGATTCTAGAGAATCATATTCACAAGGGATTTTTTAATTCCCAAGCTTTGTTAAGACGGTTGAGCGAAACCGATAGCTAGCTAATGTGGGTGGCTAGTCGTGGGATGCAGGAAAACTTTAGAGCTTAATCCTAAGCGACATAAATACTCAAACAGGTTTAGAATGATTCAAGACTAATCTAGGAGATTCGTCGACTCTTTATTTTCGCACCCTTACTGAGTAAGGGGCACCGAGAATTTGCACGCCCCGAGGCATGGTTGCAGCACAGACTACGGTACCAGAGCCAGGGCGGCGGCCAACCGTCCGTCTGCAGCTAATGTTTACATAGTATGCATTAGGGAGGATTCTAAAGGGCAAGCGAGCCGCTCGACAGCGTCGTCATGCGGTGCAGAGTCTAAGGACCCAAAAGCCCCGAGACGCAGGCCCAAGACGATTTGCCGTAGTTGCTATTTGAGCAGCTGGCTTGTTTAGCAATGACACCAGGGACAGGGACAAGGTGTGAGACGTGTCAGATGAGACGGGAGGACACGACAGAATAGGATGGGGGGAAAAACAGGAGTAAGTCAGCGACAAGTCTAATGTGCCCGCGGTCAACACAGCTTTGAGAGTAGGAGGGCCATTCTACTACGTAGTAATCGCAGCACCAAACTCACAACAGTCCACACTGGAAGTACCAACAAGGGGTGAGAACTGAGAACAACGATACAGGTATGAGGAGAACAAGAATAGCCAATCCAAAAACAGTACTGTGTATATAAGCCACTGCCTTGATGACGATAACAGACATCGGATGCAACCGGCCAATATCGGAGCATGCACCATAGATACCAGAAATTGAAGTCAGTACGGAGTAACTACGTTATGTCGTTGATTGATCAACAAGCCTTTGCAAGGAGGAGAAGGTACGTACATGCAACTGGCATGTTGCTTATTAGCTGGCTCTCATCAAAGTTAAGGGGATGTGATTCAAGGGCTGGGCCATCAAATAGGATACGGCATGACAAAAGCTTCAGATCCATCAGACCTCATCGAGACAATCGAGTGAGTGACTGTGAGTGCTTGCTTTACGAATGATGCCGGCCCGCTTTGAGCATGTCTCAAAATCCTGCACATTGATGGAAGCCAGAAACCCTCTGCCAGCACTAGACAAGGGGTGAACTGTGGATGTAAGTCTTCTCGCGGTGGAGGGTATATCCAATCTCATAGGCCCCCACACATGCCCAGTCACAGCCATAATGGGCAATCGAGTGGTGTCGTATTAGCTCTAGGGGGGTGTTGCCGGAATAAGCCCCAGTGTGTGGACTTGACGGTCAGAGAGGGTTTCACAACTTTCCGTTGGCCTGGCTGAACTCTGCTCTGACCCGCCATGAACATCCCCGATCGGTATGGAGTTCTCGGACGGAGGAGCGGGCGGCAGCTGGAGACGCCCCCGGCTTCCGGGCTCTATACATAGTTAAATGCTAGCACTACGCCGCAGGCGTTATAGACAAGCATGGACATACATGTTTTGGGACTAGAGATCTTTTTGAGTCTCAGGCGAACAGTAATGTTATGTTGAATAATTATTGAATTGCTTTCAAGTCCAATGAATGGGATTTTTCGAGAGTGTCTCTTGTCTATTCTCGAGTATCTAAGGGATCATTCTCGCAAGCTTTCTGAACAAACTATTGACTCTTGTCTTGCTTAAACGCAGAACTGAGAGGCCGAGAAGCCATGTATTCAAGAGATAGTGGTGGTCACGTCGATACATACAGTATTGAAACGGTCGGGATTGAAGAGACCTGAAGGCTGCCTGATGCTGGTCTCTCTGAATATCCAATCAAGACGCCCAAATTGTAGTAGTAAAATGCACCGAAATAAGTAGACTAACAGGCTTGTTCATGCATTCTCGGTACCGTGGCTATCCAAGGTTGCGCCGCCAAGCTACCCACAAGATCCAAGACCAGGTACGGCCAACTCGAGACTGATTGCCGTAACTTACGGCGTACCGTGAGCCATATCCCTTCCGCTCGACGGTCGACCTCCGCAGAGCTCCACCATATTTGCATTTGGACTGTTGTAAGTGACTGGATGGCGGTTGTTGTACGTATATTGCTTCCTCGTCACAGCCTGCGTCAAAGGTCTGAGCCGCTGAACATTCACTTAGGATCGCATATGGGCTTCACAGAGTTCCAAAAAAATTCGTTACTAACGTTGGAGTAACGAGTCGTAAAAAGACAATCAAGGTAATCAATCACTCTGCCCCCATCTTAGCAAAGACACCTGCATGATCACAAACTCGCATGCATGCCGCCGGGGACTAATGCTGTGTGAGATGGTGCTGAGTCAAGGCGACCAAGGCGGGCTGTTTATGGCTCTCTCTCAGGCGAATCCTGCTGGCAGCTGACTTACAGGACATGGATGGATGGGTGGAAAAGTTGAACCATGGGTGCCGAAAGACCAAGGCGCAGCGGCATGTTGCAGGTTTCTCATTGAATACAAAGGCTCTTCTTTAATCCTCTTGAGACTTGAGTCAATCAAGCCCGAGTCCTTCATTGGTTCGACGGACACGAAATTGGACCTTGGAAGTGCAGTACTGTATTTACCCCAGCACCAACTGTATGTACGTACAGAGGATACCAAAAAGGTCAGACTTTTGCGCAGGGGCTGGTCGTTTCTAGCCTCAGACTCTCCGTTCTCCATTCATGTTGTTTGTGGTAGACCCATGGCAGCGGTTTTAAAAGTGGCCCCAAGTGCATGTTTATAGTCTAGCGCAAGGGCGGCGCATCCCAGTGTAAGGGTCTGATCATAATATTGGAGCCATCCTTCATCAATGACTATTGACGATGATTGACGCCAGTTCTGTCCAACACCTGGAGGGACGGTGAAGGGTAGGACATTTTGATGGATTACGTGGTCTTATGAGCGCATGCTCACATGCTCTCAGGCTGGGTAATCGTTTCCGTAATGTAGGTCTCCAGTCCACGAGGACTGTACTGTAAGCATGCAAACATCCAGTTGAATGTTACATGGCAAGCAGAGAGTAAGGCCAGACCAAGCATGTTGATCTTCGGCTACTGGACCGTGGCTCTGACGAATTATTCTTTTTCGCTTCCTTGGCGATACCCAGGTGTCATGCTAAGCAATCCCTGTATCCTCCACTTGCACACCCTTGCCTTTTCTTTTTTTCAAGCATCCACAATCTGTTTTGAGTTGGCAATAGTGTGGCAGGTGTGGGTTGCCGGCTCTCAATGACAGCATGTCTGTAAACGAGATCGCGTGGATTCGAAAGCCACAGGCAACTTTGATCCAAACCAAGAGTTTCGGTGATGCAAGCCAATCGTTGCTCGTATATATTCGATGGCTTGTTTTGGAGCCTGTGTCCCGTGACAATAGCCCACCCAGCATGAAGAGTTGGGAAACTGAAAGAAAGCTTGCACGTTTCCTCCAGCTATCGAAAGGGCGTACTCAAAAGTAGACTCAAGATTTCTTATGGCAACAAAGATCTTCGGATCGAACGACATCTGTCTGACCCGAATACGTATGTTACTGTAAATGGCATTGTGTCGAGGGGCTTACTCTCTTGCAGGTAGGTAGACCAGTGAGTCTTCTTGTCTGACATCGAATCCATTGCTGATCGCAAGGACAGTTAGCGTTCGGGCTACCGAATTAGCGACTCGGCCTCGGCTATGAAAGGGGATCCACTGGCACAGATTTGCTGAAAGGGGTGGATTCGGACATAGGGATGTGTGCCTAGTACGATGGTAGCGAGAGAAAGTCAAACAATGAAAAACAAAATTTCAGCCTCTCTCGTAGTACATTATGGGTTAGATGCAGGATCTTTGATTTGAGGCCGAGCAGGGCAGATCAGATTGGTTTGGACCCCATCCATCTGAGAAGCACATCTGGTGATTGATTGGACGGTCACAGGCAGATCTCTAGGGGGAGTTCGGAGTACGGAGTATGATTCCAGTTATTCTTCACAATGACTGGACGAATTCGTGAACAGTGCTTCCCCAATGCAATGAAGAGATTCTGAACCAGGGATGACATGACAGCAATCTTGACCTGACATTATGTTAAGGATGCTAAATCATTTGTGTGATGTTGACAAGTTGCTTCTGGAAGTTACTGTTGCAAACCCGTTTCCAAGAAAGGGTGGCTAATCTAGGGCTATGGTGTTGTTGCGTGGAGGGGATTTGGATGACGCATATGTTGAAATCGTCCTCGTCAGCCGCGATAGCAAAATGTGATCCAGGCGGCCAGGATACATCCGCCGATGAGGCATGCTGGCATGGTTTTGAGAAGACTGGTGTGGTGCTTTGCCAGGGGCCAGACTATCCAATGCCAGTGATACTGCGCGTGCTGGGATGGGATAGTTTATGCAAAAGTATGTACCGTATTAGAAGACTCTCACATGGTGGTGGCTGCGCTTCCGTGACTCGGGTAACCCACGAACCGTAAGTAGAAGTTTGATGAGTAGATTGATGATCAGCACCAATTTGTCTTGTAAGACAGCGTTCCGCGTAGAAAGCTAGTGGCTTTCCTGATGTTCCGAGTGAGATAAAACGCCTAGGCAGGACAATCAATGTGTGATCCAGCCCAAAGAGTGTGATTCGCGAGGACAAGACACGGACATCCTTCAAATCCTTTCCTCTCCCTGTACATATGTACAGTAGTTCTCCTGTGGGTCATATGTACAAGTGCCAGCCCAGCTGCCAGCCAGCTTGAAACCTCCAAGCCTCGAAAAGCCCATGAAATCGAAGAACGGCAATTACCTGAATTCCCTAGCGTATACCCAGGCTACCAGACCGCCAGGGCAGTAAAGTAAACACTTACGCGATGGATAGACCTCCAATCCCCTATTAATCGAGGGCCAAAACATTGCAAATCTTGATATTTTGACAAGCGGTATCTGAATGAAAATTCCGAACTTACATCGAGATTTACTGCAAAGATACTGCAGCAACTGACCTTCAGCAAATACCGGTAAGAGTATGTCACAACCTCCGGATTTGTTGACCATTTTCGGTATCTTTTTGTGTGAAGTATGGATATATCTGACCGCAATTGTTTGCCAAGATGCCAAAGCGCTCTCCTGCTATGGAGGACGGCTGTAATTTACACGCAAGATGGATCGACTCGTACACTACCTAAATAAACAGCACAATCATAGGCACCGGTGATAGACTCGTTGGGTGTTCTGACCACACACCCGAGTCTCATACAGTAGACTCACGGGGACATTACCCAGGCAAGCCAGGGTTACCTGAGGTTAAAAAAAAAAAAATTAATAAAAGATCTATCGAGGCGGTACGCTTTCATCTTGCACCATGACACTTCGGGGTGGCGCACAGTTGCAGCCCTTGTTTGGTGAACGATTCAGTAGGCGATCAGGGCAATTCAGAAACAACAAGGCCTAGCTCCCCAGGCTCACCAACTGATGGCTAGAGGCTGCTGATCCCTTTACAACTGGATCCTTCCAGAGGGGGCTAGTCAACTTACAGTGACGCCCAGATCTTTCGAGGGAGAGATGCAAGGTAGGCAAGCTTCAGAAGGCGAGCAAGCAGACGAGGACTAAAAGAGGAGAAGGGCGCCAGTATGCTGGGCTCCACAGGCACTCAATTTGGCGGTCATGGTCAGCGCAATGGAACTCTGAAGGTGGGGATAATCTCGTAAACAAAGAATCCCTAGCTAGTTACCCAGCAAAATTCTGGTCGACTGCGGTGTGAGCTTGATGAGCCGTGCATATCCCCCATAGGGAGGGGCAATGAGATGAGACAATGGAAGTGACAGAGAAGGAGTAAAAGCCGAGACCGTCAGTGTGTAGCCATTGTTGCATCTTTCATGGGGTTTGCATATGTGCTAACACATAGATGATACCTAGGAACAGCATATAATTATCTTTATTATGAACGAGGGGCGTTGGCAGATTTGCTCCAGATTGTATCATTTTAGAGGCTGCTGTTTCCAAGCCGTCTGTGTGACCGATGACATGAGGGGATGATAAAAACACTTGGTTTACGAAGATAAATTTAGGATGAAATTTGATTGATTGTTTTTTAGACCATGTGATCTTGAGTCTTCTTGATTCCTGAGATGGGCACTTGGTAGATCAGGTCAGACCTTCCGTACTTAGCACGTATCGATAGGTAAGGTTGCTCGTGTTTCGTGTTTTGAAATGAGTCGCTTGAACATCTTGTAGACGACGTGGCAGGCCATGTTGGAGCATACATCAGATCCACTGACCCAGGAAGAGAAACCGAACCGCTTGCCCAAAAAGCCGCCAGTGTTTAAACAGCATTGGCGCTGGCGTAGCACAGGAAGCTATGAAGTGGTACTGCAGGCAAACTGGATTCTGGAGCACGGGCTGGCCTCCCAATGTTTACCAAGGTTGGAAAGTGTCGTTGTTTCCACAGCCCCTGAATGGATGAAAGTAATCGAACTTGATTCAGCGCTTGGATGATACTGTCAGGATGAGCGAGTCGCCAACTGACGACCTTTGGGGCTTGCAGATGGATAGATGACTGATTACCGCACTTGCCATTAATAACTTAAAACAGGGAGGGGAGACCTATTCAGGCGGAGCAGGACGACTTGCGCTTTCAGTCTAGCCTAGGGTGAAAGAAAACACGAGACTTCGTTGGTGGGAGATCGATGGATTTTGGTGTAAGCCAGTCTCGTGTATTTTTACCGCCCGAGGGACCTCCACATCTGTGACTGGGTAATCGACCAGGTAATAAGATGGATGCCAGCGCTCAGGCCGTCGGGCGTTGCTGGAACGTGCCTACCCTAGCTGCCTTACCTGAGATACCGATCCAAGCAACCAAGGTAATTACCTCAGATGTTGTTGGGTGGTACATGCCTGAAGAGTCAGGCGGCCTTGCACCGAACGTTCGTTCGAGCTTTAGGTTGAGTCAATGTCTCCTTGATCTGGCTGTCTGGCGTTCCCTCCTCATCAATACCTCTCTTTGGCCTAAATTGATATGTCTGCTAACACCTTACCTAGTCTTTGTCTGAGGTCCCGCTCCCTGTAGCCCAAACCGCATTGCCGTTACCTGTGCCTGGTCTTACGGAGCAAAATTGCAAGACGGCAACTGCCCGCGTCCACTGAGCTCTCGTCACTGGCGAATTGGTATTCTTGCCACCAAGGATTCCCGCCAACGGCAACACATCGCCCACCATAGGATGTCTAGCTTCCTCATCTAGTCTATCACACGCCCAGAAAAGCACTCACAGTGGTGCCCAGTAGTGACTGACATGGCTCTCCTGCACAGCCGGACTACATGTGCATAATGCAACGCCGGGTACCCGCCCGCAGAAGGAGAAGCACCATTCCGACTCTTAGGTACTTGAGTGCGAGTGTGGTCCCACATCTTAATATCTGAAATGGTACGTTCGAATTTCTCATCGACATTGGAGCTGTTATACACTAGACAGTGCAACACCAACCGCCTGCGATGGGACTTTGATGGAGTTATCCTGCGCCATCAAGCCCTTGCCAATACATCGTCTTGTTGACTAAACTTTCACGGTGATAGCCATCCAAGGCCTCAGGGCAAGCACTCGGTGCCAGTGCATCAAGCTATCCACCCATTCATTCATTGAAGTCTTGCACAGAGCGTTTATCACGGTTGCCAGCACATAATTTCGTCCATCCTCGGGAAATTGCCAATGATACTGTTCCTCACCAGACAAGCGTTCCATAGTCCCAAGAATAAACAGATCATGATACGAAAGAGCATATATGCACAAAGAAGCGGGTACAATAAACCGTTATTACCGGTGTCCCCCCTCGGCGGTGACGATAGGCGGATCTCAAACCCATTGCAAACATCATCAACACCTGTCGATCAGATATGATTGTTTCTCCTAGGAGAACACCCTTCTCTCTTCTCACCCTCTTTGCAAGTTGCAAGAACTCAACGTGGAGCCGAGAAATGGGAATTACATGTGCTACAGCAGGGGTGTCTGCAGTACCTGACCGAAGCATGCCAAACCACGAAAGCAGTGATGAGCATCCCGCTTGGATGAGATTCAAGACCCTTCCGGAGTGGCACTTTCACCAGTAGGGAAATGTCCCATCCTTTGGCCTGGGCGCGGCGCTTCCTATAGTAGTGGTCCCCCAGCCCATCTCAGGCCCCAAAAATGCATGTCTTGTGGCGCCGGCTAGTGCAGCGCTTGGTGCACCCCTTCAGCAATATCCCAACCCCTACTGCTTGGTGAGTCTCAAGCGGATGCTGCGGCCAGACTGGCTGACTACCTTGCTCTTTGTGTTTTATTACGACTCCAGCCCGTGGGCCAAAATCCTTCTCCATCCCTTCGATTCCCCACTACTCCATGTGAGCTGCATCCCTAGCGGCAGGGGTGACTTGCCTAGCTTGCCTTGAGTCCAGACGACCCGAGGATGTCCACTTCTCATGGTCTGCAACGCAATCATAGCGGCGGGAGGCCCCATCACCATCACTACCTGTTTCCTCCTTGTTCGCCTTATCGGTACGACGGTACCACGCCAAACTTTAGCGTATGCCTACCAAATCGGCGTGAACCGCACTGGTCCAACTCTGTACCATTGGACACGCCCTCACACAAGAAAACCCTTGCCGCAGACGTTGTCTCAATCCCCAGAGCAGCAGCAGCCTGATCCTCTCTCCGGCACTACTTCCCGCCCGCCTTTCTCACTGCTTGCTGGCTCCGCCCGTTGACACACCCCCTGCCGGCCCGTATGACGCAGCCCACCACCCCGGCTGCCATGCCAGAAATCGAGAATCCTAGCACAGGAACGTGAAGTGAGGGTCAAATGTGATGAGGAACCTAGCCAAGTACCCCATGGGTCAGATTCTGATTTGACGGTTGTTCTAAATTCTACGGTTTACAGCCATCATGTTGCTACTAAATCGCCCATGCTTCTTTATTGCTTGGTCCCTCCTGGCCCACACCTAGATCCTTGGAGAGTTGATCTTGTTCAAAGCTGCTAGACTCGATTTATCTTTCAAGCCATCGATTGCCCCATGTCTCGTTAACCCCTCGAACCCCTTTGGAGCCGGTACTACCATTTCACGATACATATTCAAGCTGAGCCCTTCTCAGTTCTCTTGGGATCTACCATCTTTCCTTTCACCTCAATAATCAGTTTATATTGAGCACGATAACTACTTTGATATTAGCTGTCGTTTTGACATCTTGTCTCGATACGTCTCAACTTTCCACATCATATTACTTATTTGATACACTTCAAGATGATGCACCCACTATTCGGTGTGCAGCCAGCAGGCTCCTTGCCCATCACATATCCATACGACACAATGCTGGACGACCACACACAACAAATGTCATGCTCGCAAGCTTCAAGAAGGTTCTCACGAGGGTCCAGTGGACAACGATCTGGAGGTGCTATGAGAGTGACCAAACCTTCAAGCGCCAACAACAGCCCTCGCTCGTCTGGTTTCATGGCTCGCCGCAAGACTCTTATGAATGACGGCAACTCGCAACGTCGACAACAGCAGATCATGGAACAGCTCTCAACGTTTTGTGACGTTGAGTCGCAGCAACCCGCCCCACGATCATCGCGTCCTGTGAGTTGGCATCCGGGTTCATATGGCCAACAACCCTATGTTCAGGCGCAACAGCCCGCGTATGCCTTGACCACAAGCCACTTGCCTACCGACCACCAAGACTTGCACGGTAACTATGCTCATTATTCTCCAATGATGGGTTCGACTTCATGCGGTACATCTCCGCTGGCATTCTCCCATCTACCTCTCCCATATCAAACTACCGACAACATGACCTACAATCCTTACCACGGAACGAATATGTCGCATCACTCCCCCGCTGCTTCTATGGTCTTGCCGGGTCGTCAGCTGCCTGTCGTTTCTGCACCCGCCGAGGCCACTGATAGCAATGGATGGGACTGGAATACCTTTATCATGCACGGCATTGGCTCCACAACACCCCCCACCCCTGAGACCCTCCCACAAACCCAATTGTCTCAACCTGCAGTATCAGAGGATCCTCACTATCAGGCTCTTGAAGATGCCGCGGAAGAAGACGGCGAGATTCTGGTTGGAATGGGGCTTTACGACACTCCGGATAAGTACAACGAGGATCCTCAACTCAACAACTATCGATCTACTGTATCATCTTTACTTGGGTCATCATTCAGGACCCATGAACCTCAAGGCAAGGGCCTGAAGCTCGAAGAGACATGGGAACCTCCTAAATCCGACGAAGAGGATGAGGATGACGACGAAGACGAGGACGAAGACGACGAGCAGTGAACCCGCTGCATCTCGAAATTTGTAACGGCATACATGAATAATGACATGAATTTTTGTATTACTATGGTGTTCACTGGTAGGCAGGAAAGGCCGGCTTTGCTTCTTCTCCGGGACATGAGAAATATAGGGTGATAAGGTCGGTGCACCTGGATCTCAGGATAAGGAACATGGATCCAAGCGTTTGAATTTACTGCATATATAGAGTCGGGCTATGGATACCCCGTGCAAAGAGCACAAAAATTAAGAGATACAAGTAAGGCTCAGGCAGCCGCCCAATAGTTATCCAACGAAGAAATATACAACCAATATATTGAGAGAGAGAACAAAGCGACTCAACAATGTGTCATGTATTATGGACTAACAATAATAACTTTGCTATGGCCTGTCATGCGACAGCAAAATCCGTCACTCACCACAGCATCGTTGGAGATAGGTAGCTTTGGCAAAAAGAGGCGGTATGAGGTGGACCCAAAAAGAGCCGCGTCTCCTTCCAACGTTGATTAGCTGTGCTAAACCCTGTCCAACATGTGGCATATCAAAAGTCCGTGCTTCCGCACTTGACTCAGCATATTCAATTGGTCAAGTCCTAAATGTGAGCCCCCCTTTCCCCACTCTGAGCCAGCCCTGCGTGGCATGTACACGACCCCCTCTTTCCGATTTCTTTCTTTACGGCATTACGTATTTGCTCAGGGACGGTGGCTGAATGATAAAAAGTGGCTAGCTCCACTGTGTGATCTAATCCTAATTCAATCCATTTCAGCAATGGAAATGTTGACCTTAGCAACTTCTTAGCACTGTGCGGTTCGGAAGCTCCGTAGACAGAGCTGGTAGTCATACGAACCAAGGTGACAGCGGAGAAAGGAGCAAGATGTATGATTTTTTATGCATTTTGGGGAGACATGACAGACATGACTAGCATGTTCCAAATGAGACTCGACCAAGAGCTCTGCTCCACCTCATGACCTGAAAATTGCTCAACCTGAAGGACATATACTAATGTACCAACTTGGTCACAAAGGTGGTACCACCGACCTTTTGGTTCAACACAACCTGCCTAAAACGCAGGGAGGATGGGAGGTAGGTCCTTTGCCGAGGTGGGATGGTAGTGAAGTGAGCCGCTGGATTTATACTGCTGATTGGCAAGACGCTATACGGTCCCGCCAAACTTCCATTCTCGCCCTCTACCATCTGAAATTACAACTGCATTATAAAAGTATCTATAATGGGTATACTTTAAGACACCATCCATTGAATGCCTACCTACTACAAGGAAAAAAATTGAGTTCAGGCGCTCTGAGTTTTCTTACGTTACTTAGATACCATGTACCAGCCTCAGACTTTGAGGATTGTGCTTTGTCTTCATTGAAATGTTTATCTACGACGTTGGCATTCAAATACGTAGGTGTTGGGGGGAAATAAGGAATTGAAAGAAAATCACGGTTATAATTCTGAAAACCTCTTGAGATATCGTAGGTTGTAGAATAAACACATAGAGCATTAAAGCAAGATCCTGTTGGCAAGAACATTACACCTTGTTCAAGCAATAAATATCCATCATTTGACACTGAAAAATTATTATCCTAACAAAATCCTACAGTCAGTGCGCGACAACACTAAAAAAAAATAGGAAGAAATACACGCACTCCTGTTTCCCCTGAACGACCGAGTAGATGCTGCTTGCTATCGAATATCCCAGAGAAAATATCTATTTCTTAAAAAAATGGTACAATACGTCTTCACACCATGGCGCGACCGTTACGAACTCTTGCTCGTTCGCGAGCAAATGTACACAGGCATCGGTACCAACGCCACAGAGGCAAAGGGGGATTCCGGCCATTCTGAAGGCAGCGTAAACATACAAAACCAACAGATTTTGGACGATCAGGAAACACAGAAGAGGCAGCACAAAGCGGTTGCGCGTGTGTCGATGTGGATGCAGCGAGGAAACTGTCCTCACATGGTCGAGTCAACAGCACTGTTGATGGCTGCCATGCTGAGTGATAAAGAGGCAGCCGCTGGAGAAAATGCAGCTTCGTCAGCGTATGCAATCAGAGCAGCATATTCAGCTGCATTTAGCAGGTAAGTTCTGCCAGTCGAGACCCATTGCTGTGTGACAGAGCTGATGGAACTTAAGGTTCGTTACTGGTCTTCTTGATGGCCATCAGGATAAACAGCGCAAACAGAGCATGTACTCTATTGCAAAGACCATTGGATTACCCGCTACATTTGTTGAGCTTCGCCATCAGTCAACGCACGAACAGTTGCCCTCATTGGCAAAGCTGCGCACAGCAGCTAAGAAGGCCTTATTGTGGATTTGGGATTATTACTGGAAGCAGCTGGGCGAGGACAATAGCGACGCGTGTCGCAAGGCAGTACTACGGTATCTCAGTGAGGGAGATGGATCGAAGCTGGCGGCTCTGTTCCAGGAGTTTGAGCGATGGCCTCCAGAGCGCGTTCTCAAGACAGTTCAAGAGGTCAAGGGCACTTTGCCAGGCAATCAAGCCTTTTTGAAGTGCGCAGAATTGATGCAGAGGCTACGAGAGTCCGAGGAAGTTAAGAAGTCGTCAAAATCGGGCACCGCCGATACGACGATGAAAGATACAGAGCCTGACACTGGTGAAGTTGATGAGGAAGATGACTTTGGGTGGTCACAGTTCAAAGGCACATGGAAGCCTAAACCCATTGGGATTGTTTAGCCCGAGCATACGACCTTTCTATCAGATACCCCCTATTGACTAGACGTATAAATCGTTCTGAAGAGGCAACTATGGGTGATGTTGGAATTGGACTCGGGCATATCACGTGCAGTCGCCCGCATCGGCCCACGTCATGATACTGGAGCCATGATGCCTCGCTTGGATGACAAAGCCTCACGGCTCATTCGATCTCGTTCTGTTACAGCGCATCCGCCTTCAACTGGCCTTGACATTTACACATACCTACTTATGTATAGACTCGCTACAAGTCGGCCATTTCTCAGACAGAAAATTGGATTTCTATCTAGTGCTGTGAGTCAATTGTTCGAGTCCAAAAAGTGTGCCTAGCTGAGATAATGTAGCTCGTTGCTACCCGCGCCATGCATATTCAGTCAATTCCTATGTGTATGTCAAGTGTCCGAAGAATCCTCTTTCAAGTCGAGGAATCTGAAACTGATTTCGATAGGGGAGGGAAGCTCCAACAACTACGCTTATCTGGTAGTTGACGATAAGTCCAAGGATGCCGTCATCGTTGATCCGGCAAACCCCCCAGAGTACAGAGTAACCATCCTGAGAATATTTGAGAAGCTGCTCATGTATATTTCAGGGTTGCGCCGATCCTGAAGGATGCTATTCGGGCGGGGAAGATCAACTTGACAGCCATTGTCAACACCCATCAGTGAGTATTATTAACCGTCAATTTCTCCCGACCTAGACTGATCTCCTTGCTGCCATTGGGATCATGCAGGAGGCAACAAGAAGCTGGTAAGACATCTCAGAATGATATCCCGTGAATACATATTGACATCCATGAGCTTGCTGAGCTGGGCAATCTCAAGCTAGATATTATCGGCGGCAAAGACTGCGAGGGTGTTACGAAGACACCTGGGCACGGCGAGACGTTCAAGCTAGGTGACATCACCTTCAAGGGTGTGCATACACCGTGCCACACTCAGGACAGCATCTGCTTCTTTGTGGAAGACGGAAAGGACAAAGCTGTTTTTACGGGTGATACCCTTTTCATTGGCGGTAAGTTTGAGCAAACCTCGAATGCACAAGGATGTTTTGGGCCTGTGCTGATAATGAGCAGGATGTGGAAGATTCTTCGAGGGCAATGCGGAGGAGATGCATGAGGCTTTAAACAAGCGCCTTGCGGCGTTGCCTGATGATACTGTAGTCTATGTAAGTTCTGAGCCGACACAAAAGTCCATTGATGCTCATATTATGACAGCCGGGACATGAGTATACCAAGGCCAATGTCAAGTTTGCCTCATCTGTTTCTCAGCGTGATGCTGTACAGAAGCTGCACTCCTTCGCCGAGAACAACAAGGTCACTACCGGCAAGTTTACCATCGGAGACGAAAAGGTAGCTCGAATCTATGATTTCTCTCGATATGAAACGGCTGACTTTGCATAGGAACACAACGTTTTTATGAGGGTTGAGGTTCGTCAAAGTTTTTGAACATGTTAGGGTACCAAGCTCACAAGAACAGGATCCCGAGATTCAGAAGCAGACAGGCGAGACCGAGCCTGTGGCAGTTATGGCCAAGTTACGCGAAATGAAGAACAACTTCAAGTGAGTAAGTAGTGACACTTCCTCACTATCCTTTATCCTCTCATGGCTGACAGGTAGTCTACAGAGAGCCGGAGTCCAAGATATAGATGGCAGGTAACAGATTGACAAGGGCCCAGGAGGAACCAAATATATGGGTGATGAGTTGCATAGGGCGAGCGAGTATTCTGAGTGAATAATTGACTGCATTGAAAATTAAGTACTACAAGTGTATGTCTCCATGGATCGCTAGGTGCCTGTCTTCAAAGACTTGACATCGCTTGCTACCCGCTGGAACCACGCCGGTTTGAAGTTGTCCGACGAGGCTTGTTTTAATCTTGCTTCACTGTCCACACTTGCTCGCTGTAGTGATTTCAAAGCGGCAAGCTCTAGCATTTTTAGAAGCGAATATTGAGGAACGTCACGGTATCGAGAAGAGCTGTCGGCGTCGAAATCCGAGTATATAGTAGCGGCGTAGCAGGCATAAGTAAACAAACCGTAGAGTACTTCGCGGTGATTATTCTCCGAAAGAGCGCGAGTGCATTGTGAAATCAGTCCAGAGAGACTGTGGAAATGTTGAGATGAAGTGTTAAAGGGAAATGGTTTGGGTCTCTGCGGAAAAATTGATTAAAACTCATTGCTAGAAGGGCCCGTACAGTTTGAGTAGAGTCTAAAGACAGTGTTGATGCACTGTCCTTCGCGGACGCCAAATCCACTATCGTCACCACAAGTATCCGCCGTGACATCAATCATCGCAACTGCGTGCAACTGCTTTCTGTTCTTTCTTCGCAAGCGCAAATGGTAATGCATACTCTGACCATATATCAGTGAAGACATGGTCTAACAGAATTTCTCAGCCTCCAAAGCGCAAGGCTCCCGCGACCAGCGCAACCGCCGCGCCCAAAACGCGACAATCCAAACTTGCAAAGGAGCATAACGTTACTGCGCAAGAAGAGGGCGAGATCCGCGAGGCGTTCAGTCTCTTTGCGGAGCCAATGGACGGCGAGAAGCATGGCGTCTTGCCTATTGACGACGTCAAATCTGCGCTCATGTAAGTCTCCACGTGAGGACGCTTCTGAGTCCTCGGCTGACATATGCTCGTTTAATTAGAGCCCTCGGTGTTCCGCCCTCTTCTCATGCAGAGCTCAAAGAATTTATATCAATCCTGGACCCAGAAAACGACGGTTACGCGACCTTTGAACCCTTTTTCGCAATCTGCGCCCTCAAATTTCATACAAGAGAGCACGACTCGGACGCCCATCGTGCAGAAGTCGAGGAAGCTTTTCGACTATTCACAAACGGTCAGGAAGGACCCATTACTCTTGCACACCTGCGACGTGTCGCTGCTGTGCTCAAAGAGGATGTCGATGAGGAACTACTCAAAGATATGATTCTCGAGGCGAACGGCGGCGTAGGTGTTGCTAGGGGAGTGGGCGTTGAGGAGTTTGATGGAGTCATGAAGAGTGCTGGTGTCTGGAGGTGATTCTCCAGCTTCTAGGAGGCCCCACCATGTTACGATTTACGAATAAACGAAACTTCCCTTGTACAGCTTGGGGGAGTTGACACCGTGAGATGAAGCGGAATCGACCCAAGAGTTGCAACGTTGCATTGAGAGACAGGTAGGAAACCCAACATGAGGGACAAGACGCTGACAGCTAATCTTGCATTGTCGTTTGCAGACCAATGTACATGATAATTATTACAGTACAGTGCGCGTTACTGAGTTGAGGCTTGTTGGGAGGGACCTTGATGAGTTCATAAATGGAGGCATCAGCCATTCAGTGTCTATATCAGGAGTCAAGGAGCAGCTCTACGCATTCACCGTTTCCAAATATAATTACACAATCTTAAAAGCGCTAGGTTCTTCAGGATCAACAGTCCTGGCCAATACATATGTATAATAACACCTAATTCTGAAACGCCTTATCAGATGCATGCATGCCCCATAGGTGACAGCGACGGGACGGGATATGTGAGCTAACAAGCACACACTATGTCAACCCAACTACCTGAAATGAACCTGAACTATATAGCAGCGCAAAACCAAATGTCGTAACTTTCGTGAAAATCATTGCGGAGACTCGACTGTCACCGCTGGCTTAGCGTCGCCACCCTTGGCCGGAGCGGCGAGCTTCTCCTCTTCCTGTCGGCGGGAATCGAGCACGACCTTGAGCTCCGGGGGAGGGTTGAAGCCAGCGTGGTCTGAGTGACGTTTGTAGTAGTATGCGTCAGGCTTGGGGTGCATCTCGGGAGGGAGCTCTTCCATGATGCACTTGACGATGTTGTCGATCGAGTTCTTCTTGGAGGCGTCGCGGTGCCATACGGTGATGAGGTGGGAGTTGAAGCGGACGGAGAGACCAACACCACAAAGCTGGTCGTCTATAGCAGAAGTTAGCACAAGTGTGTCCATTGTGGTCAGAGTTCGTACCGTCGTCGAGAACACTTTGGAGTTTCTCGCCAATAGCAAGGAGCTGAACACGAGTCCACACATCAGGACCTATGCTCTTAGGGAAGCGGAATGTCCAACTTCCACCCAGAATATTGCGTCGATCCTCCCAGACAGGGCGGAAGCCTGACTTGAAAAGATACAAAGACTCGCGAACACCAATATTTCCGATAGGAGTATTATTGGCATATCGCCAAAAGTCCTGCACCGACTCAATCTGGGTACCCAGCTGCTCCAGCCCAGAGTGATACTGATCACCGCTTTCCCCTTCCTTGGCTTGTCGGTCAAAGTAGACGTTCCAATAATGCTGAGTGGGTAGTGCTCGCATCGTCTTTAGGAAGTTTCGCTTGGCATCGTCGCGCTGTTCGGCGGGAGAGCTGGGATCGTTCTCCTGAGATTGCGAGTCTGCGGAGACGCGCGTGAAGAGAGGGAGACGGGAAGACATATTGGTAAGATGCGGGATGAAGAAGGAGGGAAAACGAATGTAAGAATGCTGAGTATGGAGGTGAGGAAAGCCAAAGGTCGGAGATGAGCACGGAGACTGAAAGTTGAAACTACAGTACAGAGGCAACCCTGTCACGTAGGTAGTAGGTAGCTTAGCTGGTGAGGGGCCCGTCAGACAGAAAGAGGAATGGACAGCTTAGTACAGGTTAACTATTAAC
This sequence comes from Fusarium sp. NRRL 25184, assembly GCA_013755755.1. Lineage (NCBI taxonomy): Eukaryota > Fungi > Ascomycota > Sordariomycetes > Hypocreales > Nectriaceae > Fusarium > Fusarium sp. NRRL 25184. The sequence goes on from JABSSZ010000283.1 coordinate 24,936, forward strand.
AGCCCCTATTTCGCTGTTTAGTCCTTAATAACAAGCGAATAATGGCAGGCATATAAGGAGAAGGCCAGTACTAAGTCAAATAAGGAGACGTGGATACGTACTGTCTAAGGTTCAGTTTGAGTATTTTGTTGTTACTAGGTGTAGATGCCCAAATGCCGAGCTACCTATGGTGGGGATATGCCTAGTAGGATGGAGTTGTAGAAGCTACAGTCACTACTTACCTAGTAGGTACTACCTAGTTGACATGGCATGATACGACATGACTGCGGGGTCCTTCCATTGAGGCGGCGAATGAGCTACTACAGGCTTTGCAATCCCTATTGATTGGTGACGAAACATCGTCAGTTGCTCATTTATTGACCTCTGTTACTGCGTTTCAGGCATGTTCTATTTTCTCAACTGACATTTTGACGAATCATCGTGACAGTTTCAGATATCCCTGATAAGACTGAAACTGAAGTTGACAAAACGACTCCGCCAATCAGGTCAAATACCTTGATTAGTGACACTACCTACCTACCTACTAGTTTGACAACGATCATATCGACATTTCATCCTGTAGCGTTAACTGACGGATCGGAAGAGGGCTTTTCAAGCCTCCCAATTCGGAGGACTCGTAGGAGATAGAGTTACTCACGCGTGTACAAAACAACAAGCTTAGTAAACAAGAAAGCCCTGCTAACCAGCGTACTTACGTAGTTGCCTAACGCTGGTGTTGTTATCATTATTTGATCTTGGCCAAATGCCCATCTATGTCAGAATGAAGACAATGTTTTGTAACATAGTGGACTCTCACGTGTGGTGACAAGGACATAAGAGAGATGATTTTGCAGGTTGGCTTTGGAGGATGGGTATGGAGAAAGACATATGCCCCTACTTTTGTTTTAAGACGTGATAGTAAAGTATAAAGACCATACATTTCACCAAGAGCTTATAAGTATACTTGCAGTGCTTCTAACTACCTACCTACGTAATGGCTATTCTTTAGTAGACTCGTATGGCATATGGTACCATTTGATTGAAAGCCTGGAATGTTCTATATTTGAGACGGTATAGCAGGCTACAGGAACTTGTAGTCATGAAGCTTTATTATCAAGAGGTACTCAGAGATGAAGCTTCTCTCGCTGCCACATAGTACTTCAGGTACTTAGTTAAAATTCCCTGGGGGCCCCGGGGCGCAAGAAGACTTCTGACATTGAATTAAGTTGCTAAAAATATTTAGTCTAAGATCTTATAAATCTATGCTAAGTTTACCTAAGGCTTTTTATCACCTAGGATCGAGGTCTCAAGTTTTGTTGCATCCCCTTGAGGGGCCACGGTGGTTGAGGTATGGACAGGCATAAACAAATAGGTCACCATCAACTCTGGTCCATTTTATCATATCATTGACCCTGACGGACTCGTGTGTGATAGAATTCTTCATATTTAAATCATTTGTAATGTAACGTAACTAGCCCATTGTCCAGCAAACTCAAAGAGACATCCAGTGAATCTAATCCGACCCGGTCATTCAAACAACGCTTCCAAAACACCATGCTCCATTCATGCTAGCAAATCTTCCTTCAATCACTTCTGCTTCGTTGGTCATTCGTTTCAGAGGTTTTCCTTTGCGCCCAGTGGCATTCTCGCGCTGTTTTCATTCTTAAACCTTGTCAAGTCCCCTTGCATCAACTTCCTCAAGTTACCCATATCCTGGAGGTATTGCTGCATTTCTTCTTGCAACTCATCCTCACCATATGCTGTGCTCTCCGAGTCGTACTGATCATCATCGTACTCACTGTATTCGGAGGCATTCTCCTTGTCCTGCTCGTCGACTTCTCGCTCTGGCTTTACGACCACAGGAGGAATAGGGTTCTTGAGGCTTTCGATAGCGAGCTTCAGGTGCAGTTTCAAGGCCTCATTCTCCGTCTGAAGCTTCTTGATCTTGCTCTCAGCTACCATGCTGCGCTCCTCCATCATGCGCTGCATAGAGTTGACATGAGTCTGGTACTCCTCCAGTTTGTCCTCAGCTTCCTTAGCGTTCTTCTCACGCTGTCTCGAGTCTGATACGGAAAGCTGCAGAATACGAATTTCCTCCGCCATGGCAGCAATCTGTGCGTCTCGCTCGGCTGTTGATATGTGGTCCTGGTTGACAACAGCTCTAGTTCGAATTCGTTTGGCTTGGTCGGCATATCGCAGTGTGGAAAGGGTTTCATCGTAATCTGAGGGTGCGATGCAGGCAATCATGGCCGTCTTGCTGTTTCCGCCTAGTGAGTCTTTGAGAAGCCAGGTGAGGATTGAGTCTCGGTATGGGACAACCTCTTTTCGCTTTCCACCTCTTCCGGCCTTGGGGTCCGCTAGAGCAGCAATTACACGTCCCAGCGTGGTCAGTGATTTGTTGATGTTGCTACCTTCACGTAATCGCGCACCAGTAGCCTCGGTGGCCTTCGCTCTCTCGCTACCAGCCAGATCCACCAGTCGAATGCGAGAACTTCGCTCTGTCGTCTCGTCGGTTTCCATATCGTGGTGAATTTGTTTCAGCATGATTGTGAAAACGGCGTGACTTCGACTACTTGTATCGTTCATCTTTGTGCTCGCTACCGTACGAGATGTGTCGCCCAATTTCATGTAGCGCAGAATCTCATTGATGTTTCGCACGGGCACCTCGGTAAGATCCTTGACGTATGGACCTTCAGTGGGAGATTCGCGAATCTTGAGATAATTGGGCGCCTTGTGCGTTTGAGGAGGAACGAGGAGGTCACGGACGTGCTCATTGTAGACTTCAAAGTATGAGACGCGAACATTATAGGCGACGTTTGAGTTCTCGCAGTGAGCGGCGTCGATACGTTCAAAGAGATCCTCGCAAGTCCGAGGAATCAGGCCAGGCTGGTCTGGAGTACCCATCATGGTGTAACTCTTTCCAGATCCAGTCTGTCCGTAGGCAAAGATACACGTGTGGTAGCCTTCGAAGTTGTGATCGAGAAAGTCCTCGCCAAGGCTGTTGTAAACGTCTTCCTGAGTGGCGTAGTGCTTGTCGTTAGTGTCATGACTCCAGAAGGAGTTATCGAAAGTAAATTTCTTCTCCTCGATGACCTTTTTGGCCTTTAGCTTTGCAGCCTCCGGGTCAGGATCATCGGGTGCGGAGAGTGTTGTGAGTTGAGTGATGGGGTCCATTTGGATCAGACATTTTGCCTGGCGTTCAAGTTCTGTAGACTAGTCAGATACAATAGGCTCTATGAAAAACGAAGACCGGGTGCTTATGTGTATTCACCTCTCTTGAGAAATGCTCTCACTCGGACTACAACCTTGACATTTCCTCCCCCCTCCATTCTGGCGGGCATGGATAAAGCCGCATCTCGAGATCTCAGCGATGGCGTTGAAGCTGAAGAGTGAACCCTGCCCTCATAAAAAGACGCCGAGGGCGATGAAGGGGAAGGCATCAATCTCGAGTCCAGAGCCATCGTCATAAGAATGCTGTTGACGTTGTCGATACTGTCGTGAAGTCGATGTCGAAGAATAACCCACATCTCACCGTCTTCCCTTGTAAGTTTTTTGTTTACCAGCGTCATTCACGTTGCTAGGGGCAGTTGCAGGGGGGCCTTGTCTGCGTAGTACAGGTTTTGACTGGTTTAACAGAAGGGAGCTTGGGCCAAGGCGGCCCATCAAGACTCGGCAGCTCTAGTCTGAATCAAGTCTAGAAGTTCGTCAGTGCCTGAAAGAAATACAACTCTTTCTGTTTGCTGTTCATTGCTCGAGTTATTCTGTTCTACTCGATAACCCAATTCTTTGACGCGGGGACCAAGTGACGCGAATTAAACTCCAGCCACCCTTGATCAATTTTACTGCTAATTAGGGCGCTGCACCTTAGCTGAGCTTAGCTTGCCTATCTCAGGTAGACTACCCAAGTAGGTACAGATACCTTTGCAGACGAAACGCGACATCCAACATTCGTCTTCCCTCTCTTCTTCTACATCCCACAACAATCTTTTGTCGCGTTTTCAACTACAACAATCCGACCGAATAAATTAGCATCGTTCTTTACTGTGAGATTTTCAGGGAAATTTTATCACGTTCTTCACCACCTCAATCTCTCGCCATTTTCTCTCTGTCGCACCATGGCGCGTACCAAGGAAGATGTCGCGCCCAAGGGCGATGCCTCACCTCGCATCCCCAAATCCTCCGCCGGAGTGACCAAGAATACCGCTGAAGCTCCCGTCAAGCGCGGCCGTGGACGACCTCCCAAGGGTGCTGCGCCCATGCCCAAGAAGGTCTATGTTCCAACAGGACGCCCCCGCGGCCGACCCCCAGGTTCCGGCAAGAAGACCGCCGCTGGACCCAAGAAGGTCGCTGCAGTAAATGACGATGGTACGCCAAAGCAGGGACGTGGTCGACCTCGTCGAGCTGCCACCGGAACAGGGTCTGCTGCTACAACACCCAAGGATGGCAAGAAGCGTGGCAGAAAGCCAAAGGCTGCCGATGTATCAGAGGATGAAGAGACTAAGCACGATGAGCATGGTAAGGAATTTCTACAAAGTGCTAAATGATTCTATGCTAACATCTCTCAGCCGACGACGATGATGCCGCCAATGAGTCGCCCGCTAAGGACGAGGTTAGAATTCCATTCTCGTACCCTTCAGCCTAGAACACTATTTACTGACTTGTTCCAGGCACATGACGAGGATGGCGAAGATTCTGAGTAGGATTTCAATTTTGGCCAACATAAAAATCCTAAAATGAATAATCAGCGTCGGCGGAATTTTCCTAGTTTCACAATAGGGTATGGGCTTGGTTGATTTGCTTTCAGGTGCTTGGGAACACGAGGGGTGAGGGTCAGGAAGGATTCATGGAACTGTTATACTGGGATTGTGCTCTTCAGGAGTTGTACAAATATCATGCTAATTTACAGACGGGTAAAGCAGGCCCTTTTAT
>JABSSZ010000285.1:0-34826 GCA_013755755.1 Fusarium sp. NRRL 25184
AAAATGGTCGATTATAAAAGCTCAAATTGCAGATCAAAAGCATAATAGGTTCCAAGTTACGAAGAAGATTATTGATAGCGCAATATCAATTAACTATCATGAGCGAGGGTGAAATTAATATAATTAAGAATTGTTTAAATTAGAAGCTGTATATAATACAACTTTTATATATAAGCTGAAGAGAAGAGTAGATTTGATGCCAGCCAGAGGCCACAGAAACTAATCCGCATAGGGAACGAGTTTAAGCTCGATGGCTTCAAACTCGGCACCCGTGGGAGGATTGCCACTCGATGCCATGACAAGAGCAGGAGTGTTGATTATCCTACCACTAATCCTATAGAACTTGTCCCAGGTACCAGGAACCGTGAAGCAATCGGTACTATCTGTCATCTCGTTCATGTGGCATTCACCAGCCGGTGCAGAGCACTTGAGCTTTCGGTCGCGAGTTTGTTCACATGTGAGGGGTTCTATTCCAGCCAGTTGGCCAGGGGTGCAGAGCGTATTGCTGTTGGGGAAACCATCGCCCCCGAATGTAACACACAAGTATTTCCCCGTGTTTATCTCTCGTACATAGTTGTTGCTGGCTTCGATAGTGAAAGTCAGAATTGGAGGAGAGGGCGTGAACCAGCCGATGTTGTTATAGCTAACTGGATCGCCTCGCAGCAACTGGCCGTCGACATCTGAGCCGAGGGCCTTGATATTGAAGGTTGGAATCGGCACAAATGTGTCTTCAGTGGTCGTGGTTGCTTCGGCAGATGTCGTGGCCTCAGTGGTCGCAGTGGTCTCGGCAGTTGTAGTAGAGATTGCAGTCGTAGTGGTTTCTATAGCAGTGGAAGCTGAGATCTCAACGCTAGCGCTTCCTGACTCTGTCGCCTCGGTAGAAGTTTTATCGTCGCCTGTAGATGTGAGAGTGATAGACAATTCGACGGAGGTTGTAGTAGCTGTCGCAATGTCTGTACTTGTAGCAGAGACACCAACGGATCCCGTCGATGATGCAGATATAGACTCGGTAGATACAGTACCTGAACAGAAATCAGTAAAGAACTTATTACGGTATTAGAAAATTCCACTCACTGGAGTCACTCAATGTTCGGCTTCGCGGCTTGCATACGCTCGCGATTGCGATATTAGCGCCAAGGCCCAAGGAGAGAAAAGCAGCGAAACGCATTTTCGCAGTGAAAAAGAGCGACAAGGGTTAGACTGAGTGAAGGAACAGCAAAGCGAAAGGAAAGATGGAGAAATCAGGGATATATAAAATTCTTGATTATTTCACATAGGGGATTGCTTTATTTTTTAGGCTTGGCACTATTGGCAAAAGTAGCCTCAGCTGTGCCAATAGTGCAGTCACTAGCTCTTCATTGCGGTCTAGAACGCCATAGCACTGACCAATTAAATCTCTTAGTGTCTTACTTATTAGTTTTAGCACTTGCAAAGTGCGCCAAGGAAAGATCTTTAAGGCTAAGCATAATAACCCAAAGTAAAGTTACTAACTTAGACAGGATAAGCTCTTCTGGAAGTTTTTGTACGCGAGATTCTGAGTGCTGATATTTTGGAGATGGCCTTGGTGACTATTCTACAAAGGAGTCCTTTGCTTCGGATGCTTCAAGATGATCGACATGGAGCTTAAAATTCCCACGGGTACCCAGGTAATAATCCAATCAGATTTCTTCAATAGATTCAATTGGCTCTTTGGCCTGGGTACCCGTGGGAATTTTAAGCCCTAGAGGGATGAAGGGAGTTCCGCGTGGGAGCCAGAAGACTTGCAGTGTGCGTGTCGTATTTTTCATTGAATGGGGATATTCCGGCCTCAAGCTGCGATTTGTCTAATGCCCATGTCCAATAAGATTATTGTGTTTTTGAGTGAGGTGTTCGAAAGATGTGGCTGCAAAAATTGGATTGGGATTGGAAGCAGAATAAGCTACTAAACAATCAGTCTTTGAAGTATGTTTTGTTTTAACGAAAGAAGCTTATGTTCCCAAATACGCATTTTCCAACTGGTACGTTTGCCTCTCGAACTTTCGGTAATCGAATAACATTTATCGGATCAATCTTCTATTCCATATGCTGAAGTGCATGAATATCGCTTGAGGCCTTAGTTATATATTTTATTCGTAGTCAAATCTCTTGCTGTTACTCAAACCCGCTGTCTAAGTACCATAATCATGGATGTAATATTTCGTCAATATGTCCTCTGTCAGGGCGTTTTCCGAGATGTCAACAGGAGCTCGATAAATCTCTGTCTCGGGTGGAATGGTTTGAGCTCTAGCCCTAGCTGTGACAAGAAGAGACACTGCCTCGTCGATATATTCCAGACCTGTATTTTCGAGCTTCGATACATACCCATGAGATTTCTATCATATATAGATAGAGATCGGGAGCTCGAGACCTTGGGTAAGAGCGGATGTGATGGTGCGCGCTTTGTTACCCAGGACGCCGCGAGTCTTGGTCGAGTCCATCAGAGCATATGCAATCAACGAACCGTCAGATAAAAGCGCAATGGCAGGCCAGTCCATCAAAGGAGCATCTCATTTTTGTATAAGACACCAACTGTTCACGCCCCAGATATCAACTGTATTTAGGTCGCCCGATGATCCTACAATAGGTCGCTGTACATCAGAAAACAAAACAATGCGGCGGAACCGATTATCTATGCAACTCAATACTCTTTCCAGGGTTTTCACGTGGCGTAAAAGGCCGGTTTTCCATATTTCAACCGTGCAATCCTTCAGAATTGCAAAAACTGGTGCATCAGTTGCGGCTGCTACTAATGTTGTCGTGGTTGATGCAGTGGCATTTGCGTTGAGCCTTTTCTTGCAATTACCACTTTGGTATCCCAAATCCTGATCTCGCCAAGTCCGAAGGATAATAGTATGTTGTTGTCGGCAATGGGCACTACGGCTTCAACAAAGAGTTCGAGGGCTGGAGCAATCTTGTTATCTCCAGGTACTTGGGTCCAATCACTTGAATAGAACGTGTTGGCGATCGGGCGCTCGATCGCTCGGCAATTGAGCTAACCGGGCTGGTCCGTCCGAGGCGCTGCGTCACGATTGACGATCTCGACATTTTCCATTGATCTTCGCCAAGTTCAGCTCCACACTTGTGAGCTGGCTAGCCTGGCTTGGTAGCTCTGCAGATTTCTTGCTCGGTGGCCAATCAGACAGCTCCCTGCTACTAGTGTCGTAGATCTCAGGGCCTCCTCAGCTTGTGACGTTGGCGGCTGGTGCAGCGTGTGTCTTAGTCTAATGCATGTGAAATTCTCAAAAGATGGGTATTGTGAGACACTCGATTCCAAGGATGGTTGAGCTTTGACCTCTGAGATTTGTGATTACTCTTGTCCTTCGTCATATTGGTGAACCTTGGAGCTGATGTTTTGTCACTACGGTAGCGAGCCGCGCAGCCGGAATATCGGACTTGACAACGTGGAGATCCATGGTGGCAGATCTGAGACTAGCCTCTATCTCAAGTTATGAGAGTTTCACTTTGCGTCATCATTGCAGATAAGGAGACTTGTAAGACTTTAGACACTTTCTAGTTATAAAGCCTTCTGCACTACGAACCCAGGTTTGTGCCACTCTTGCCAAGTTTCCTCATACCAGATGTTGATAGAGCTGACTCCAACAATATGGGTGACTCTTTGCCGTCGGAAGACGGTACATACGGCATCAAAGGCCTTCCTCGACCACCAAATACCGTGAGACACCCCGGCGAGATTCCCTTCGTGAAGGGCCTTCCAGTTCGTAAGGAGATATCGTCTCTTGCGGACTCGGACGATCCAGAAGAAAGGAAGCAATGGACGCTATTTGTTTTAGCCTTGGAGCGCTTCAAGTCTATACCCGTCGATGATAAGCTCTCCTACTTCCAGATCGCCGGAATCGTAAGTAATCCATAGCACCTCCGTATTGCTGGTGATTTACTTAATTCTGTTTAGCATGGATATCCAGAGGTGGCCTGGGATGGGGCACCTGAACCAAAACACGCGCCGGACAAGAAGACCAAAAAGGCTGGCGATCAACCTTTCGGCGGTTACTGCAATCACAACAGCCTGAACTTTCCTGCATGGCACAGACCTTATATGCTCCTCTTCGAGGTACGGTTTATCTTCACCAGCTCCAGCTTATCTCTAACACGAGTAGCAACGTGTCTGGGAAAACATGAAGCTAATCATCAACGACTGGACGAGCAAGCATGGCCTGCCAATCTCCGAGGCAGACGAGTGGTACACAGCAGCAAAGCATTGGCGGATGCCATACTGGGACTGGGCTGGGCGACAAAGGTACCATGAAGAGTTGGTTTGCCCTGCAGTTCTTACTCAAGGAGCCGTCCTGATTTATCCACCCGCGACGATAAGGAACCAATTTCCTCGAAGCGGTCTCTATCCCAACCCGCTGCTGAGTTTCGAGAATCCAGAAAAGGACCCAAAGGCAAGGAAACCGTTGCCTTTTGGTAGCATGCCAGAAGGCAAGACTAAATGGAATATTCAAGACAACCCAATAATTCACGATGAGCTTCCATCAACGAAGGAGTGTGATTGGGCTCCAGTGAGTCTCCCAACGGTTAGTCTATCATATCGCTTACTGACTTGCGCCTAGTGGAGCAAGACATCTGCAACCAGTCGATATGGAATATTCAAAGGAGATAAAGAGGAGATGGATCCCATGAAATACTTCACAGGGCTTGAAGGGGTGAATAACTGCTGGAAGGCTAACGACAGCCTTACAAGAGTTCACGAGAATGGTTACGATGGCAAGCCCAGGTGGAGCACAATGGATCAACATTCGCAAGACTATACATGGAATCCTGGGAGTCTTTCAGATGCAGTAAATCGCATGTTTTCCAAGGGCTATAACTCGAACTGGGGAAAGTTTGCTTCGACGAAGTGGATTGCTGAAGGCAGAGGATGTCCGAAAACAGGATATATATCTCTGGAGTATATTCACAACAATATCCACGTAAGACGGCAGACAAATCTTGTGGATTTAGCTGACTTGAGCGCAAGAACTTGACCGGAGGGAGTGACTATGCCACTGGAATGGGACACATGAGCGACGTGCCAGTAGCCGCTTTTGATCCCATCTTTTGGCTTCACCACGTGTCGGTACCCTACCTAGTCTGGCTGCGCAACTTGACTGACACAAATCAGGCAGATAGACCGCTTGTTGGCCATATGTCAATGTCTCAACCCAAATCTATGGTTTGACAACGAACAAACCGCGGGCACGGCCTCTTCAAGTGTCACCGACGACAAAGAGACAGACCCTTTTGAACCGTTTCACAGAAAGGACAACGATCCTGAAAAGGAAGTTTGGACCGCGCAAGCGTGTCGGGATTGGACAGAGTTGAACTATCAGTACGACGATTTAGCCGATGTAGCTGAAAGAACGATACGAAAGCATGGCCGATTTATACCTGGGGAGTTCCAACGAGAGCTTCGATCACACATCGACACGATCTACCCAGGCACAGGGCAAGTCATTGAATCGATGGATAATTCCGATGACATTCCCGACGGAATACGATCACGTCAGGTTCAAACGGGGTCTTGGAAAGATTACACATCAACGTGGTGTATGACAAATACGCCCTGGACGGCCTGTCCTACACAATCCAATTTTTTCTAGGTGGACCACCAGGCGAAGACGCGACTAGTCTAGAAAAGCACAACGATATCGGCCATGTGTACTCCTTTGGCGGTAGACGAAGCACATCCGAAGGTTCTTGTAGGAACTGCAAAAGACAAGCTGAAGCACAGGTCCTCTCATGTGCTCAGGTCCCTTTGACGATTCATCTCCTTCACCGCATCAGCAGCTGCATTCCCAATCACTCATTTGAAGGGATTGAAGAGTATTTGAAATGTCATCTTCGATGGAGAGTCGTCAAGTATGGCGGCGAAGTGATCTCTGGTGAACAGTTCAAGAAGAGCTTCTCAAAGCTCCAAATTACGGTACTTCGGGGCGTTGGTCGGCTGATTTCGGGCAAGACCGAGAACACAGATGGTGCACAAGAGGCTGTGTCGTTGAAATCTTTGTACAGCGACTATATGCCATTGCCAGAGGTCACCGATGGAAAACCCGGTGGCTTTCAGGTCGAACAAGCCACCCAGAACAGCAAGCCATTCATTACGCAGAACAAAAACGCTGTGCAACCACTGCCAAGGAGGCTCCCCCGACAAGAAAAGTAAGAATTTGATCTGTCTAAAAGTTTGCATGACCATTAACAAATTTAGCAGATCCGTGGCAGCAAAGATCCAAAGGCGTGGAATGAAAGCTTGTAGGCAAGAAGCCGAGGCATTGAAGTTTTCGCCCATTCAATCTAAAGTTCGGTAGTTGTTGCAAACATGGATTTAAGGTTACGCAGGGTTTTAGATATGCCGACGGTTCCGAGATCACTGACCAGGATCAGCTCGGGAGATTTCGTCGGTAGCTGAACACCTGCAATAGAGGGACAGTTTTTCCCATTGTACATTGTGAGACATGCTCTCGCAGAAGAATACTCTAATAAATTGTTCTGCTACTCTGTTGAGTTTTGGGCTCAAATGCCTGCCATTAGCACTGTAGCATCGGATGTCGCGTCAGCTTATGGGCCCTCGGGATCCTCTCATCTACGAATACGACGGGGCTTGATCTACGCCCGCTAAAACAAGTGCTCACCCGTCAGCGTATGAGCATCGACATTGGCACCCATGTCTGACATGGCAATTGGGCGAAATGATGATCATCCGTGCCGTCCTGGGCGTAAGATTTCCGTGTCTCAGACGACCATCCATTGGGGAAATTAGTGTTACGCAGGATCTAATAAAGAGCCGACCTGGCCCCCTCTGTCCGCTTTCTCTTCTCATTCTTCTGCAGTATACAACTGACCATGGATAACCAAGAAAAGATCGTCGACTCGTCGTCGCAGAGCGAGAAGGATAAGGAGTCAACTACTACTTCCCCCAAAGCGACTCGACCACCACCGATTTTATGTCTCGGCGCTCCCCGCAATGGCTCAGCGTCGATTATGAAAGCGCTGCAAATTCTCGGATATCCCAACGTGCACCATGGCTGGGAAGCCGCTGAGCGTGAGGACCTTCAATGGCAATGGCCTATTTTCGACAGAGCGTGCGACGCGACGTTCACCAACATTCCAACATACCGTGGCAAACCATTCTCCCGTGCGGAATGGGATGAAGTGTTTGGAGAATACGATGCTGTGTCTGATGTCGCTTCTTTTTTCGCTGAGTCGCTGATCCCAGCTTATCCCGACGCCAAAGTCATTCTTGTCGAGCGCGATATCGAGAAGTGGTTTCCGAGCATGCACGCTGTTGTCAACGGCTCAACAAGTCCCACGCGTCGAAAGATTGGAGCCAAGCTTGGAAATCTTTCCGGATTTGTGAGTCCAGAACCGTGCAACAAGCTTCATCAAGGCTGGACGAGAGCGCCATCTCCCAACGACGTTATCGAATACCTAAAGCCAGCATACGTCCGACATAACAAGTACATCAGAGATACTGTGCCAAAGGAGCAGCTTTTGGATTTCAAGCTTGCGGATGGTTGGGAGCCGCTGTGTCAGTTTTTGGGAAAGGAAGTTCCTGATGTTCCGTTTCCGCATGTCAATGATTCGAAGGAGTATGCGGAGAGGGGAAAGAGGTTGGTAAAGAAGATGATCAAGCGTGCTTTGAGGAATCTCGTCTTTCCTTGCTTGCGTCCTGAGCCTGTCACCAAGCCATGAGAGTTGCTCGACGCTTGGCTTCTTGAAAGAAGAGGAAGGGTACACCAAGAAAATCGTTTTCTTGGCCGCATTAGAGTGGTTTGATTCTGTATATTATCTAACATAAAACACTGGATAGAACTCTCAGTGTAGACAAGTGCGCTGTTTTTCATACCTAGCTTGGATATATTGATAGTCCACTTGTTGTAATCAGGACCCCACCAACACCTGAGGTCTTTCAATAACATGTCAGCTTATTGGCTTCATGAAAGCGGCATGTGTATCTCGCATGACAACTCTCGGATCACTAAGTCATTTAACCAGAGTTTTGCCTTAGTTTACCAGATGATCCAGTGACCCGGAAGACGGCCCGTGACCCTGACAGGATGAACAGGAGATCAACCTTGAGGGACCTATATATACCCTGGTATCCTGCGTCCGCCTCATTGTCTCTCGACTGCAGGCGCCATGTTTCAGCACAGCATCGCCATAGGATAAGCGGCAGGACCAAGGATCATGGCTTCTCCGTACGTGTCATGTGTGCAGCACGCTATGGCCTCCCTGTACGGCTCCCATGTTAGATATGCCGTAAACGCTTCTGAGTGGACAGTAATGCAGCGAATGCCAGGTCTTTCACTCATTAATCAGCCGCGTCCCCCGTACATATTCCCTGCTCTCCCAGCAGATTTGATTCGAGAATTTACACTGCTAGGTTCTCCTCCACTCAGCCAACAACTCCTCTCGGGCGACAGTATCGGTAAGCCAGAAAATGCAGCCGTTGGAATTTTTTATTGACCCTACTATAGAATAGAATCAGACCCATCCATCATTTTAATTATGTCGCAAAGTACCGAAGCTACAAAGCTGGCTCAGCGCGCATTGGAAGAACATGAAACCTTGGATGAGGTTGAGCCTAGCGTTATCGGCATCGATGGGCATCGCTTTCGTATCAACTATGGAGTGCCGCAAGAGGTTACGGACAGACTAAATGCGCTCTGTGATCAAGACGAAGTCAAGTACGAGGATATACCTGATGATCTGAAGGCATATGAGGTGAAGGAAGAGGCGAATGATGGCAATACAGAGAATTCTGGCAAGTAGTTGTGCGATCAATACTGTTGTATTGACTGTCAAAAACCCAGTTCGTCATCGTATCTCAATTAGATAGTTGAGGATAGCGTCACACAAATAACACTCCAATAAGCCACATGGCATGTTCACCCATAGCAGATACTTTGCTAGTCCCAAAAATCACAACCTTCTTGCACAATTGCTACGATACTTCCCATTGAAGTCCAGAACACATTACATAAAATTGCGGCATTTTTGGCCACTGTTTCTTTCGATCATTCTACGCTAACCGTCAGTGTCTTTATCGGCCGTTTAAACCTCAGATGATACCACCTGACGGTCCGACCACGACTGCATTTTGAATAGATAGGATTTGTCTCAAAAGTTCCTCACGTTTGAATTGCTGGTGCCGGCTGATGATAATCATCAGAGCACCTTACACGTGGGTGTTGGTTGCACTGTCATTGATTCATATCTGCCGAAAAGAGGTCAAGGCTCCATGCTGTTGGTTCTACGTCGGAAACACGGCACAAGTATGTTGGTTAGAACCAACAACATATACGAAGGTCGAACAGACGGCGATGACGAGTTACACTTTGGAAAGAAGACTATGCCGTCCACGGCTCTGATACAAAACATCATCGTGATCTTCCAGAGTGATGTATCCCGATTTTTATTGCGTGAAGGAAAAGTCTGGGTTTTATTCTATGAAGCCTCAATATTGCCGTTGCGGGGATATTAAATTACAACCTATAACGAGAAAATAGAAGGAGGGAGAATGGTAGGAGGGATTAATTGTAATAAAAGAATTTTGAAGGATTAGAAGCGAAGGGAACCTCATCTTGTGATCCTAGAATATGCTGTTGGTTCTAAATAGATTTTTCCCAATGCTCTCCAATGGTTAACGCAACATCTGTTGTTCGCCACCGGATATTTTGTTCCCATGATTTAAAGACCGAGCATGAGATTCCTTACTCGCCTTTCTTAATAATATATATAAAAGGCTGGGCTCCTCCCCGAGCAACTATTATAACATTCTTCTCCAGAATACACACAGCTCAGCATCTACCTACCAAGCATATTAATCTCACTATACTTTAATCTAACTAAAGATTCAATCTTGAATCATGCATTTCACCCAGATCCTTCTCGCCTCCCTGGCCACTCTTCACGCAACATCAGCTGTAACTATTCGCAACTTCCGCACTGGCACTTACAAAGGCAATTACTGAGAATGCACGAGGATTCAAACATACTCCTGCTGTGCTGAAAGAATCGGCAATGTCTTCTCTTTTAGTCTCATCATCAGCATGCCTCCTACAGGTAATGGAGCTATTTGTGTTGAAAAGAAGGGCAAGAATTATAGTGAAGTCAAAAAAGCCGGTTTTGGATCACCTCTTTGCCTTGGGAGTGGCAACTCAAAAGGATCATTTTGGTTTGACTGTGCTCAAACCCATCATTGCCATGCCCGTCGTGGTGCCAGATCACTCGATGCCCAATTACAGGATATATCTACCCCTGAGAACATTTCAGCCCCCGATTTTGTTGGAATCGATGATCATCGGTTTTTCACGAACGAGACTACTCCTGAGGATATCGTGCGTGGCTTGCTCGAGTTGGTTGAGACTGATGTGAGGTTTGATGACATTCCGGCCGAGTTTAAAAAATATGAGGCAGGTACTCATGGAGCTGAGATGGATGAGTGAAAGCTCTAGGGCAACACTAGCTTTTGTCTTAGACTTATTTTCAAATAGCCAATTTGAGACAGAGCTCTAGGATTGATTTGGTAGGGTGTAACATGAGGCCGAAGCCAGCGGGGCTGGACCCAGACTGTTCTCACACTAAGAGATTGGTTAATGAAACACTTAACATCAGGATATAGGTTTCTAAGAGTATCAGTTGCGCAGCGCGGCTAGTATCGAGTCATAGTTAAGAAGTAACCAAGAGGTAGGTTCTAAATGGTAAAACCCCGCAAGGCGCAGGAGAGTAAAACAGACTTCATCATCTTGAAGATCACTAAGGATTCTAGGGTTTACACACATGAAACCTGCTCGTAGCATGAGACTCTGCAGCAAGATTGTTGATCTATGGAGGCGCCGCATAGACTCACGACTCATCAAATCTTGACAGCCATCTCCGGCATCCTCCACATCGCAGTTAATGTCCGAAGGGATCCATATTGGCTCGGTGGAAGCTTCGACTTGAGAAGTCGGCAGGCGGTTGTCGTTGTGTTCACGAGGGGGTAGCTTTCCGCGGGTGACGGAGAAGGAGGATGAGCTTGTTGCTGCTTCTACTAGCTGGCATAAGGGTGGTGGTCGGTTCCGTGGTCAGGCGTTCTCCTGTTGAGGCTAATGGTGTGAGCTTTGTTCGGACAGTTTCGTCAGGCTGGCAGCATACCTATTGGTTGCTCGTGGTCTTTGCGTGCAAGTCGAATTTTCGTTTTGGATTAGCGGAGTTTGGATAACAACAGCTGGCGGTTTTTATTAACCCACCTGACTCTCACGATTTCGTCTTCAACTAGACGCCGATCATCCCTGACCCGCTAGTTCTCTAGCTTCCCACATCCTGACATCTGCATTATGTGGTCATCTTATGAATGCCTGAGCGTAATGAGGTAGCGAAGGCCGAGACTAAATGTAGAACGAACTCTATCTCACCTCGCTTCACCCCTTTCTACCCCCTCTAGTGCGATAGCGTGTTTTCCATTCAATATCCGTATTTACCAATATCTGCGGCGTTTCAACAAGATATTAGCTTATTGGCTTCATGAAAGCGCATGCATGTCGCCTCATTAAGTCGTTTAGCCAGAGTTTTGCCGGGTTTACCAGATGGACCAGTGAGTGGTGAGATGAGCAACTCGGAAGACGGCCCGTGATTCCGGTAGGTTAATGGTTCCCTTCTCGACGTCAACCTGGAGGGGGCTACATATACCCTGGTGGTTCGCGCTCTTGGGTAGTCCAAATTGTACTTTTTCTCGAAGCATAGTTCGATAGTAATTATCCAGTATCATCTCGTTTTACCGAACCAAATGACTACGCCTCGGAATTACAACTGGCATCAAGTCAAACCTGGTGTTTGGCAACGCCATATCGATGAGATCGAACAGTTCTACTCGACGATGGTTATCCTATACGAAGGGAGCGGTCGCATGTTCTTTGGAATTACAGGACATGTCTCACTCTCCATCAAGAGCACCAGAGGCTTGTCGCAAGATTACGCCGAGCTTGAAGTTGACAAAGCCTTGAGAAAAGCATGGCTTGCACTCAGATACGCTCACCCTACACTTGCATCTCAAGTTACTCATGACCTTGAGTCAGGAGAATGGGTCAAGGCTTATACAGAGCTGCAGGGAGAAGCAGATAAGGACGCCTGGCTGGAGAGGACGTTGGTGGATATCTCCAACGGGCAGACTGGTAATCGGTGGGCTAATTCAGATCCGCCTGCTCCAAAACTCCCGACCATGTTTGTTTTGCATCTTCCTACTGAGAACAACGACGACGGATCGGTGAGTGTCCGCCGAGACATTGTTTTCCGCTCTCCTCATGACGTCATCGACGGTATTGGAACTCTCATGATGCTCAACAACTTCATATCATTCGGCTCAGAAGCTTACAAGAAGGGCAACGCCTACGAACCCCCAGCCCTCGACGGCAGTGAAACTTCAAACCTCAGTCCGTCCTATCGAGTCGCCGCTCAAATCCCCGAAACACCTGATCAGGCTCAACTGGATAGACTCAAGTGGATGGCTTCTCAGAAAGCCGCTGCGGCTTCCGATCCCAGCGTAGAGATTCTTGCGCTTCCTTATAGGCAGGGCGATTTACTGCCAGGTCGTCATCAGCGCTTAGCACTCACTCTCACCAGGGAGGAAACGCAACAGCTACTGAAGGCGTGTAAGATGGTTGGAGCTACGCCGACTCATGTCTTCCATGCTGCAGCTGCAATGGTGGTCCGAGATCTTCAAGACAAACCTGCAGAAACAAAGCGAGTTCGGTACATCAACTACATCCTACGTAACGAGCGCTCAAGTTGCCAAGAGCCATACAACACGGCTCAACATCCGGCGACTGTTTACCATTCTGTCTCTGGCCAAAGCCTCGTCGTTGACATGGATCTCCACCCATCTTCCATCAAAACAGACCCACAAGCTCGCAAGAAGGAATTCCTTTCGATTCTTGAAACCGTCAAAGACTTCTATCTCACCGTCAAGAAAGACGAGGAATTCTATGTCCTCGCCCCAACGATGTTCTCCCAAGCTACCCCAGCCCTGCCCTCTGGTCCTCGTCCACTGCCTGTGCCGGGGCCAAATGCTCATCCGTCCGTGTCGATCTCGAGTATGGGGCGTACTGACTCTATCGTGGCTCCGAAGGCGGGGGCGTTCGAGGCGAGAGATCCGTGGGTGACGGGTGAAGAGCTCGGAAATGGGTTGGGCTTGTTTCTGGGGACATTTCAGGGAGAGCTGTGTTTGAGTGCTGCGTATAATGATGCTTGGCATACGGAGACGGATGTGAAAGAGTATCTGGAGCGTTGTAAAGATGTTGTGTTCTCAGGTCTTGGCATAGCTAAGCCGTGAGGTTGGTTGGGGAGCGTGTTGGCGGAAAGGCATTTCTGAGCATTAGTGAAGTCACCAGAACGCTGAAAGTTATTCCGTGCAGGCTTCTGTTCGTGTCATGTCTTTGGTTGTCCAATATTCTTTTGAGTTCAGTTCATCAGAACAATTTCTCTCGTACACCTGATAGTCAGCCCAGCCACAATACCTATTCCACAACATAACTCGCAGTCGATATCTTATCTCGTCGCCATTTTGATAGGCGTCATTCGAGATGGGCTGCTGACATCTTCATTCTGTTCGTGTCATCTGGTAGCTTATCCAAGTCACAGAGCACGTCGAAATGAAGTTTCTCCAGATATCGTATGAACCATCTTCGATCGATGTTTCTGACAAGGTACTGCACGAGGTTGTCCGATGACAGAACTAGTGAGGCTGACAAGTTACGCTTTGGGGCAGGTCTCTCAAAAAGGACCTTGATAGTCGCCTGTGCCGCAATCCATTATCAAACAAAAATGTTTCTACCCCTCGTATATCACATTAACATCTGGAACTTCTGTGGCAACTCCCCCATCACGCGGTCACTCCAAACATCTCATTCCAGAATCAGCATAGCAGATATCGGTTTATCAAGGCCCAAAAACCGCCACAACCCGCCTGAAGGATCATCCTCTGGTAACCAACAAGATCCGGCCTCTCGCCTCCCGTGCATATGTAATCTATCCCGATTGTGGGGGCGATATTCACGGGGAAGCGCAGTGTGTGTCCCGAAGTGGAAGCTCCCTAGACGACCCCCCAGGAACCTTTGACAGGCTGGGGTAGACGAGGATGGCCCCGGCGAAAACCCGGATTGGGGCACTTTTCCTAACTGTTGGGTCGGAGCTGAGTGATATGCTTGTTTGATAGTGGCTAATTGATATGGGGAAGGGTTTTATCTAGGTGATTTGGAGGGTTTCCTGGTTGGTTGGGAGGTTGCATTAGCATGTGAAGTAGCTTGCGACCGGAGAGAAACAGGAAAATAGAGGTTTTAACCTTGAATTGACGGCTACTTACTAGGTAGGCTACTGGGGTAGACAGCATGTTTATTTGGTGGTGGTGAGTGCCTAGTAGCAATCGTACAGGCATTGTGCACTCTGCATCTTTGATGTTTGATGACACCTTTTTGATCCAAAACGACACCGTCAATGATATTGCAGTAGGCAATCAAAATAATTGATCAGACTTGCAGTATCATCTCGAGCGTAACAATTGCTCTGCGACTTCTACCATGTCCTCAAAATCGCGAGATATGGCCAAACACGATCGAGGTGATGAATATTACTAAGACCTCACTAATGAATTGATATCGACCTGTAATCTTGTCGCGATCTAACGTGGAGTACAAAAAATACAGGGATTCCGATCCGCATCCGCCTGTAACACGAAAATAGATGCTCGCGTGGCGAGCAATCGATAACGTCGCGACCAAGTTTGTGTCGAGGTTATCCATGAACGTCAAAAAATTCTGGGCATCGGATTGTGCATGTCGCCGCATTCTTGGCTACGGGTATAACGGTCTTGGTATCTGTGGCCAAGACGATCAGTTACCATTCCCAATCTTCCAGAACTTCTTTTCAGGCACACTGATCGACAATGGCGAGGCCGATGGTTTACTAGGTACATATCAAACGTTGCAATTGATTCAGTGGCAATAGGGTAGGCGTTTCTCAAGATAGGATCGCGATCGTATCGTCTGTTGTTGGTTACGCAGTGGGTCGAATGATATGTAGAATTGGGTATAGTCATCAATGTCAAGCTAGACAAAAGTCCATTTTGTATGTTGGCTTGGGGGACACCAGGTGATTCCTGCAGTACGAGTATGGGGGGCCGAGATAGCACAGGGCAAGGGTTGATGATCCCAGAAATGCAAGCAGAGGTCCCTTTGGCCTTGGCAAGCCTGACCACGGCACTCGACAGCGGAATACAGACGCTGTAGTGAGTGCGGGGGAGGCGATGCGCTGTGAATGAGAGGCCGTTTCACTTGCAGAGTGCAGCGTTAAGTAAATTAATCACTATACGTCTTGTTAATATCAATGACGCTGTTCCGTACAACAAGACCGGGCCCTCGGTCCAACATCAGATCTCCATTCAATTTAGGCTTATCTACGGATACAGATACACAGGTTATTCCATTCCGCAGTTTTGATGCCCTGTTGCATCTCCAGCAAAAAGGCCCTTCTCCAACTGACAAAGGTCCCGCAAAATGCGCCAAGAGCAACAAAGGTTCCCCGAGCCATTGGCCATCACGCGGAGCACACCCACCGTTTGGGTTTAGCGCGTGCTGATAGCTGTTTGGAGTGTAATACCGATTTATTATTCATTGCGAGAGAATTGATATGGAACACTGCGCTATCGGAGGAAATATCAGGAGATTTATAAGTATGAGCAATTGAAGCGGGGGTTCGGATCGCGTTCTAGAATTGAATATGATGCGCCAAGGACGGAGTGAGTGAGTGAGTTGGTTAAGTGAGTATCTGGTGATTTAGAGGGTGATTCAGTATTGGCCCTGCAAATTTAGTGAGGCAATGATACGGATATTGCGAGTGGCAGACGACCTTGACCACTCACAGTCTAATGCAGAGTAACCCTCCGATAACCATAACAACCATAAAACCTTTAATCCCCTGTAGCGCACACAGTAACATGTGGCGCGTATCGCCCGTTTCCCTCCCTCGGTGCCACCCGCTCTGGGGGTGGAGCCAATCCTTGACCCTTTTGAGGCTAGATTTACCAGGGCTTCATGCACAAAAGTTCAAGCACACGATAGAAATGATGCTCCCATTTTGGCAGCTCCAAATACAACCGCTGCGTTCTTATTCGTCGGGAACCGTAGATAAGGGGTCCGCCCAATCTGTGGACAATCACCAAAAGATCGTTTGTCTCGCTTCCTCTTCTGGGACCGTTGCAAAAAGTCCCTTTGCCCCCCGATGTGCGGAATTGAATTGATTTGAACTGAAGGATGGGGCAGCCACTTACTCAATTGGGCGTGCTTCAAAAGTGCCACCACTGAATATCTGTACAACCAGCTGTTGTACGGCGTTGGAGCAGCAGAGATAAATAGATCGTCGTTCCCCCGGGTTTCATTCAGTCGTACCAGCTCAAGTTTTCTTCCTTTTTTAACTACTGGAAGCTTGATCGCCCATCATGGTCGCCGAAACAGTCGTCCCCGAGCGTCTCCCTGAGGATACCCTCCAGCCTCGCTACGATGAGAAGGAGCCTCATTTCGACACGGACCTCAAGTCTGAGGCTGACAGCGAAGATGATCGTATTGTCGACCTGTTTTCCAGCTTCCCTCCTGCAAAGGGTGTCGAGCATGAGCCTAACCCTTTGACTGCTCGTGCTGTCATTGTTGGTATCATTCTTGGTTCTCTCGTCAATGCCTCCAACGTCTATCTCGGTATGCTCATCCTCAACAGCACCGTTAGCTTCATAATACTAATAAACTGCAGGTCTCAAGACTGGTTTCACTTTTCCCGCTACCATGTTCGGTGCCATCTTCGGTTATGGCTTCATCCTCATGCTGACAAAGTCCCTCCCTCACGTCCCCATCCTCGGCGGTAAATTCGGTCCCCAAGAGAACTCCATCATCCAGGCCGCTGCCACTGGCGCTGGTGGTATGTCCGGTGTCTTCGTCGCCGGTCTCCCCGCCATGTACCGTCTCGACCTCCTCTCCGACGACCCCAAGAAGGACTTTGGTCGTATCCTCACCATCACCTTTGTCTGCGCCTTCTTCGGTCTCTTCGCTGCTGTTCCTCTCCGACGATTCTTCATCATCAATGTCGCCAGGGAGCTTAACCTCGTCTTCCCTACGCCTACTGCTACGGCTATGACTATTCGGTCCATGCACGCTGTTGGATCCGGTGCTGCTGATGCGCTCCGAAAGATCAAGGCTCTTGGTATTGCTTTCATCATTGCTCTGCTCATCATCTGTGTTGGACAGTATGCCGATGGTATTCTTCACAACTGGCACATCTTCACCTGGTTCTACGTCTGGTCTGGATACACCGCCAGCGGCCTTCTTGAGCCCGAGAACTGGGGCTGGTACATCCAGCTCACTCCCGCTTTCTTTGGCTCCGGTATTCTCGTCGGTCTCAACGCTGCTGTCTCTTGGTGGGGTGGTACCGTCGTCGCCTGGGGTCTCATCGGTCCTCTTCTCGTCCACTATGGCGAGTGCATTGGTATCGCCGTCGGTGAGGGTAAGTGGGAAGGCATCACTCGATTCAGCGTCATGACTGGTGTCGACAACCCTGACTACGTCCCTTCTCCCCGATACTGGATGCTCTGGCCTGGTGTCATGGTCCTCATGGTCTACTCTCTCATTGAGTTCTTCCTCCACGGAAAGGTTGTCTGGGATGGTATCAAGTTCGCCGTCCACGAGTCTGCTCGCTCAATCAACAACAGACTCCAGGCTCGTGGTCACAGCAACGCCTGGTTTGCTAAGCAGGCTGCCAAGGCTGATGCCGACGGTGGCGTTGAGGACTTTGCTTCCGCTCAGGAGCAGGTCCCTACTTGGGTCTGGGTCGCCGGTACTCTCGCTGCTCTCGTTCTCGCCATGATCGTCAGTGAGGTTCAGTTCCACATGAACGCCGGTCTTGCTCTCCTCGCCTGTATCCTCGGTGTCATCTTCGCTTTCATGTCCATCTACGGTGGCGCCGTCACTGACTGTGCTCCTCTTACTGCTTCCGCCAAGGCTTCTCAGCTTGTCTACGGTGGTATCACCAAGAACCACTTCGCCATCAAGGACGCCCAGCGAATCAACCTTGTCGCCGGTAACATTGCTTCCGGTACCGCCGATGTCGCAAACTCTCTCGTCAGCGACTTCCGAGTTGGCTTCCTCCTCAAGACTCCCCCTAAGCTGCAGTTCTACGCCCAGGCCATGGGTACTGTCGTCTCCGTCTTCCTTGCCCCCGGTATCTTTGTCCTCTTCATGTCTGCCTACCCTTGCGTCTACCGACCCAGCGATGACCCCGCTGATATCTGTCCCTTCGCCGCTCCCTCCGTCGCTGCTTGGCAAGCTGTTGCCACTGCTGTCACCATGCCCAGCATCCCTATCCCCAAGTCCTCCGCCTACTTCTCCATTGCCATGGGTATTCTCTGCGCTGTCCAGGCTATCGTCAAGCACTTCTGGCTCGTCGGTTCTCGCGAGAAGTA
Source organism: Fusarium sp. NRRL 25184 (assembly GCA_013755755.1). NCBI lineage: Eukaryota > Fungi > Ascomycota > Sordariomycetes > Hypocreales > Nectriaceae > Fusarium > Fusarium sp. NRRL 25184. The sequence goes on from JABSSZ010000285.1 coordinate 18,494, forward strand.
CCGTGATTGGCTCCCCAACTGGATGTCCGTTGGTGTCGCCTGGGTTCTCGGCCCCGACTCCGGATATGCCAACGCCATTCTCTGTAAGTCATTTTGGTATCATTTTATGAGTTTTTAACTAACGATTAATGCAGTTGGCTCTATTACAGCGTGGTGGTGGCGCAAATGGTTCAACAACCACTTTGAAATGTATGCGTTCGCGATCGCCGCTGGTCTGATCGCCGGAGAAGGGTTCGGTGGTGTCATCAACGCCGCCCTCGAGCTTGGAAAGGTCAGCGGTTCTTTCAAGGGAACCGAGATTGCTCTGCCCGGTGCTGAGTGGTAATTACCCAAATAGTTAATGCGTCATGAGTGTTTGTTGAAGCGATTGGCGGAGGATGTTACAACGATCAAATAGCTAGCTTTGCTATATGAATATACCCACTTGATCTTCGAAGTTCTATGACAGTGTTGTTTTACAACAGTACCTCATATAACCAAGCAATTTATAATTCCTTATGATCTGTAAAAATAGTCTTTCTGCTTAACTGGCACTGCACTTGGATCCAGCTGACTGTGGCGACCAAACCCCAAAGTTCAGTCAAAGGATTTCGATGGATGTCGAGCACAGGGCCGAGCAGATCATACTAAACCCTTTGAGTAATTGGAAACAAAGAGCCGCCTCCGCTGGGTTGAGAAAGATCGCTTCTGATCATTTTGTCACCCAGCCAAACAATTTCTCTGGATGGATGTCTAGACTCAGTCAGAGGTTGAAGATGTCGCATAGTTCGTTGCTCCATCAACAAGAATGATAATAAGAGCGCGCGAAGCAAATCATCAAAGCTGGAGCTAACGAGAATATCAGGTCGCTTGACTGCCGGCTGGGGAAAGGCAAGGGGGAAGCGACGAGGGTAAGAGTCCGTTGTCTTATGAGGAGATTAATGGTTGAGTACATTGTTCCATGAATTAGTCTCCGAGTTCAAGCGAATCTGATTTAAAGAGGATTTGGGAGCTACTGGACGGTGTAAATAAGCATCCCATGAGAGGTCGAGACCTGTCTTGTTAGACAAGGGGCTTTTGCATTGCAACCAAGATTGTAGGTATCGAGACTAAGCTCTCTGTCGTGATATAAGCTCTCAGTCACAAGTCTCAACTGCAAATAACACCTCTGGCGTGATAATCAAACTGGAAGAATATGGTCATATTTAGTGTTGACGAAATCTCCAGAGGGTGATAGGGGAATTGGTTGCGGAATTGAAGGATTAAAGGAACAATAGAAACGATAGGGAAAAGCAACAAAGCCGAGAAAATGGTTCCCTGCAGGCCAGACCGACATTTACCCGGTTCAAATGTCATCACAGCTCGAGAAAGATTGAACTCATTTTATCGAAACTTTGGAGCCTTTCTTACTAGACGTTGATCATTGTTGAAGAACTCTCCCACTCTATTTAAGGTGCAAGCATATGGTGGGGAGCAAAGAACCTTGTTCCTGTCTAGTGCAACGAGTCTAGCGTTCTGATTGGACTTTGTTTCTGTTCCACTTGGACAATGCTTGCTCCTCCAGCCAGTGCTAGGCACTGCTAGCACACCAATTGACGATTCTTCGCGTCAAATCTTCAACTTCATGAATAACTTGACATTGAATTACCTGGACTTTTCAGACGCGATTGAGATACCATTACCAGCCGTGGGCCAGTCACGTGTCTCTCGCTTAATCAGCAGCTCCCGAGTTTAAATACCTTCTGCTCCCCTCGCCAACCTCTTCCTTCTTTCCTCCTTCATCCTTCATCAACATCAGACCAGCGGATTTGCCGTCTTCTCCTCTTTCTCGCTTTCAATTCTCGAGCACGCCTGCTCGGAATAGTTGAAATCAACCTCCTCGACCTTCAGAGCAGTTCGGAATTCCCAAAAACCACTTTAGCGTGTTTTGCGACTTGCATTTTTCGCGATTCCAAGCGCCTCTGCTTGAACTTTCCACACGGGCCAAACATGCCTCGGACTACGCCAGCCGGGACAACGAATCGAAACAGGACCGCGGCGGAGAAAGAAGATATAGACCATGCCTCGTCGGATCACCATGGCTATATCAGTCTATTGCGAATTTTCAACGAGGATAAAGTCTACCCAGCTGTTCCGAGTATGAAATTCCCTGGCTGGTACAATAACCATAGCGACTACAAGCACGTGCTCCATGCGGGCCCGAGTGGAACACTCGAAGAGCATAAGAAACGGAAGTTTCTTGATGGTGTCTTGGTTCAGCATGCCTTCAAGGTCGAAAACCGCCCGGTGCAACTTGCCATGTATTGCGCCTTTCAGAGCCCCCTTGAATTCATATCATACATCGATATTATTGGTAATATGGCTCAACAACGTCTGCTTGGAAGTCAGAATTATGCTAATCATGCGTCATAGTCCCTGAGATTGCCAGCAATGCCGCACTACTCGCTGTTAACTTCCAACCTGATCAAGACACCCTCAACGCCGATGCACCTGGTTCAATGGTTTAGAGCACCAATGACCAAGCTGAAGGAGACGAGCTGGAGTTTCAGAACTTCATCCAATCGATATACCAAGATTTCAGAGCCCGCCATGTCGACGAAAACACTCCAGCGATCACAAAGGCGTCGCCAACACAGCTTTTGAGAGCATATGACGAAGATAACGAGATCAAATCGTTTGTCGATCAGGTTGCGAAGCTTTGTATCAGGCCAACCTTGATCCCGGTCCTCAACAAGCACGTGGGCAGTAGGAAGTTGGTCGACAAGGAGCAGATATCACCCAAAGCATTTGTGCTAGCCCACGCTGTCCAAATCCTCCTTTTCGCTCCCATGGATTGGGACAAAGACCGTTCTTACTCTCGCGACGCGCAGCAATACGCTCATCGGTTTCCAACTCCCCCCGAATTTGGCGGCGGTACTGGGACACAAGTGGCAAACTTGTTTTCTATGGAGGATCTGCACCGTGCCATCTTGATGTTCTACTTCTTCGTCGGTCGTCGATCTAAGCGTACTGCTTGGATAACGCGCCAATATTCTGACAAAAAAAACTCTTCGCCCGAAGAGTTTGTTGGTTACGTGGATGAGGTCGCAGCGCAGGCTGCGGAGGTTCCGGAGGTTGGCTACACGGCCTTGCACAGCTCTCGCGCGGCGGATGCCAAGTTCAGAGAGTATGTCCACGCGACACAGTTTGAGCGACGTCGAGCCACCAAGGAGTGGGAGAAGAAGTACCGGGAACAACAGATGGAGGAATCCAGTGCTCCTATACCGCCAGATCCAGATGCCCTACCTACAGTCACCGGAAACCACAATGTTGATGTTTGTGCTGCGCTGTTGGAGTCCGCGCAGTCGACACGGCCAAAAGTCACCATTGCCACGAGACTCGCTGAGGCCAAGATCAAGGAGATGGAGCCTTTGACTAAAGCAAACTTCAAAGCTGTCATGAAAATTCTTAATTCTGTCCATCCCAAGCAGCACTTCGACACCAAGTTGGCCCGGATTCAGGAAACCATCACTCATGTTGACAAGTTTATCCCTGTAGACCAGATAAACGATTTCATTCGCAGCCAAGAGGAGTCCGAGGTCGTCACTAAGTTTCGACGCGCGAATCCGGACAAAGAAGCAGAGCTAGATAAGCTCAGTCGTCAGCAGTACGCCCTGGAGCTCATCATGTCCTCACTTCAACCAGATCCGTCCAAAGAAGGGCTACAGTCGTTGTGTGAGAAGTTTAGGATTGCACTTTGGCCTGACCTCAGACTGTATCCTGACCGCGAGGATGTCCAGCCTCTGAAGCCGCACCAAGTAGAAGGTAAGTTTTCCCTGCCTTTAGACCTGCGCAATTCCAAGCCGGCCTGTTTGAAGTTGAGATGCACAACTTGCAAGCAGGTCTGCTCGGAATTGTAACAGTTTCCCATTTTCACCGACTAACTAATGTGTTTCAGATGCTGTGAGCACTGTTCTCCGTGGAGAGAGTTTCTGGCGACATACCTTCATGTCAAACGAAATGGGTACGGGAAAAACCAAGACCTATTATAGCGCTGTCGTCCTCAACCAAAGACGCAAGGAAGAACGCTACTACCGAGGCGAATCGCACGTCAGATTCTATCCTTCCCTTATTCTCACACCAGTCAATGCGATTTGCCAGACATGGAAAGAGGGCCATGAGAACTTCAAGGATCTCGAGATCTTTGTCTACTACAGCGTTCGCAGCGAGTTCCCAGAGAAGAAAGCAAACGTGGTTGATAGCAACGAATTGATTAGTTTGTTGAATCAATTCGCCGATAAGATCCAGGATCCAAAGGTATTTCCAACAGCCCTGCTCGGAATCGTGAATCTGACATCTTCAACAGAATGGCCGTGTCGTTATTATCTCCACCTACCCAACATGGTCCGGTCGCGCTGTTTTAAAGCGGGAACGACGATTTGTCTTCAAGAATGGCAAAGCCCCCGACAAGGTTATGAAACAGCGAACATTGGCCAAAGACCAGTCTGAAACCCACGATGAGGAGGGCGAGGACGAGGATAAAGAAGAGACGATGACTATCAAGAACTACACCACCAGCGAACTCAACATGAACCATATCGAATTTATCGGCAGAGACAATACCGAGGCCGCCGAACAGGCCGACGGCAATCTTATCGAGTACTTATCCAAAGCCGATGCCTTCTCGAACGCAACGTTTGAGTTCATTGTTGCTGACGATGCTCACTACGCCAAAAAAGCTCAACGGCATCTACAATCACATGCTGCGTCTTCTCGACTGGAAGAAGCTGTTGTGGGTATCTGGCACCCCTGTCATGACTTCCTTCAGAAACTTGTTGTCTCCTCTGTCTCTCATGTGGGCAGCTTATGGTATCGAACTTGACGTCGACACTCGATCAATTGGCTAGGTGCCAGGGTTGTACGATGAGAGCTATGATCCTTATGCAGAGGAGAACAAATTCGATGACGGGAAGAATACCACTCACGGTATCTTCACTGAAACCTACTTGACAGAGTTCCCCCAGTTTGCCGCTCTTGAAGACGTTTTCAACAAGTCTGACGGCGAGTGTCGCCTCTGGATGGTCAACCCAGTAATTTTCCGCGCTGCTGCTGGTACGTTCAATTGGGGGACAAAAGCCGGTCAGCTTGTTGTGCGACCGATCTACAAGATGCTCCAAATTCGCCGTACCATGAGGACACCGCTGACATTGCCGGATGGAAAGTTGTGCTGCCCTGCCCAGGATTTGCTTCCTTCGATGATCATAGTCGAAGAAGTAACACACGACGAAACGAAAGACATCTTCGACATGGTTCAAAAAATGGGACAGGATCAAGCAAAGAAGCTGTTCCAGAAGAAGAAGGAATCCAGCATCGAGGATATGCATCGAAGTGGTACCTCTGAGACCATCAATCGTCAAGTCAAGGACTGTGCTCCCAAGATGAACTTTGGCGAGCACAGAAAAGGTGTCCTGACTTCATTTGATTGGCGCAACTACAAACTCTTGTACCCAGAAAACCCGGTTATTTTTGGGGAGGAAGATGCTGTCAACAAGCATATCAAGTTGCTAAGAAACTCCAACAGGACCAATTCTGAAATGGCACGAGGGGCCAAGAAGCTGTCGGCACCAGTGGTCGGTGTTGACCAAGTTGGAGAACTGCTTCGTGAAGACGTCAACGGTGGGCTGAGCTTCTTCTTTCATCAAACAAACGGCGACCCATCTTGTCTACCACCAAGCGACCGCGTTGGCTATATTCACTGGCTCTGCTACATGAGCCCCGTCATGACCCGGACCTTGGAATTGGTATGGCAGTATGTCAGGGAGGAGAAAGAGCGTGTCCTTGTCTATGTGGATACACCATGGATTCAGGCGTAAGTGCAGACCGTTCCTAATGTCGAGCAGGCCTGCTTGGAATTGCTTTCCCAACCACTTCCTTAGAATTATGAAAATATACTAACAGTGATATAGCATCGTGGTCCAGCTATTTACTATAGCTGGTTTTGATGTTGTGGCTGTCCGCCCCTCCGACACAACCAGTGTCAAAAACAGCATTATTGCCAAGTGGAACGACCCTAGCTCAGGCATCGAGGTGTTTGTTGCCAATGCGAATAACATGGGTAATAGTGTCAATATGCATACCTGCTGCTGCAGGGGCATTTTCATGAACTGGCTTATGAACGCGAAAGGCATGCTTCAAATCATCGGTCGCCTTATCCGAATCAACCAGGTCAAGCCTGTCAAGTTCCACCTATTGAAGCTGAAGAACAGCTACTATGACAACATAGAACGTATTTGCGTCACGAAGTGGGCGAACCAGCTGTCTGCAGAAGTGATGCTTCCTGAGTGGATGACGGATGCGATCCGTGAGATTTGCATCTTTGAGCTTATCAAGACTTCTTGGCATCAGCCTTTCAACCGCTATGCCTGGGTTGTTGAGCGAGATGTCAGCGGACACAATATGGAGTATCATTCGGATGATATGATAGGCCTTGGACATGTCTTCTCCGTCGTTGCCAAGTTGCTGCTGGATAATCCTAAAAATCAGCTTCAGGATTGGTGGACAGAGAACGTTGACTGGATTGTCGACGGCTGCCGCGAGCTCATGTCGACCTTTGACACCCCGGACGAGATCGAGGCTCACCTATCCAGTACACCCGAGGAGCTTTCCAACTACTTCTCCGAAAGGCTTGTTGCCGCTGTGGCTAAAGCTCGCGAACGAGTTAATAGAGAGGAGGGAGCCGCGAACCGTCACAACCAGACGCGTCGGGGTGTCAAGACCAGAAAGGATGAGCAGCAACTCAGCGATGAGTGCGACTTCGACAGTGACGTGGAGGATGAAGACGAGATGGCCCAGGAGAAAGAGGAATTGGAGCAGGCCGAGATCGATACGCTCTCTTCTGATGCAGCTGGGCCTGAGATGCCCGACAGGGGCATCAAGCGCAAGGCGGAGGACGATGACTGCGATGACAGTACTGTCAAGAAGCAGGACACTGGTACTGCTTAGGCTGGGTATACGGCTGGGAGGACTAGGGGCTGATGGAATCTTTTGGCATGGGGTCTTTATAGGTGAATGGGCTTTGAAATGACATGACGATGGGAAAATTGATGTGGCCAATTCCCTGGCATGGACGGGGGCTACTATATAGTAAAAGACCCATTCACATGGATCTCATGTATTCTTGGTACCATTAGCATCTAATCGCTTGTACAGACTTTCTCCTTTTGCGATTGAGACCAGACGTGTTATTTGCAGTTGAGACTTGTGTCTGAGAACTTATATCACCACAGACAACTTGATTTAAGCCCTATAGCCAGTTGAGATACTTAATAAAGGCTATTGTGAGCTTATTTTTTATTTTAACTTTAAGCAAGAAAACTTTCCTGAGGATTTTTTTTACATTCAAGATGTTTATTCTCACTACTCCCCCGAGTCACTAAGCCTCAAAACTCCACAGTTTCAAGATAAACACCTAACATTCAGCCAACCGAGCAAAATATTTATTGTCATTCGCCCGCTTATTTATGAACGAAATACCTCATTTATCATCTACTATTACAATAAGGTCACTAGACTTTACACAAGTCTGCCTCTTCCCACGAAACTTGAGAATTGTATTCTTTTCTTTGAGGAATGGGCATCTGATTATGATAATAAGGACTAGAAGAAACGATATGATAAGATCGCTGGCAACATAACCAATTTTGCTAAGCAGTACCTCAAGGACCACGAGGAAGACTTCACAGATGCTGGGCTAGCCAGCGCTCGGTGTAAAAAAGAGCTCTAATGATCTTTGCCCAAACTCCATATCTTCAAAACAACTGTAGATTTGTTGATAATACAGATAGTCTCTGTATTAACGAAGAGTGTCCTCGAGCATGTCCTGCAACTGACGCTGCTACTTCTGTAGTCGAGACAGCTACTCCTGTAATCAAGGCTTCTGGAGCCCCTCGTCTAACTCCTGCTGCTGCTTGCGAGCGCTATGGCCTTGAAACTGCTATAACTGTTTTTTGCGAGCTCTATGGTCTGGATTATGCTATGGTTGCAGATCTTTCGGGCACTAATCGTGTACACCAGTGTCCAAGGTGTCTCCGAAGGGCAATACATTCAGAAGGCTGCAACCATCTCACGTATGACGGTTATCGTACTGAGTTCTATGGCAATTGCCACATCTCTGGTGCGGAGATATCTTGGGACATGCACTTTGAGGATCATGTTTGCCCTCAGTACCCTTTGGCTGGTGCCTGCTATAATAGTAAGAAATACCTCACCCTCTCTAGATGCACTATTATCTCCTGTGAGCTCTGTTAATGCTTCTATGGGCCCTCTCTGTGGTAATCCTCCTGCTACTTGGGTTATCTGTCCTTGTAAGCACTACTGGCAAAATACTTCCTGCTATCTGAGCGGTGTGAACCTCTATTGCGAACTCTGTGGTGACTCCTTGCCATTTCTTTCTTAATGCCTTTGCGATTGCGGACTTGCTATTTGCATGAGATATTGCTGTGAAAGAGGCTGGATTACCCTGCGACGCTAAAATCAACCAAGGAGACGACGTGGAACGTTATAGGCACGACATAGAGATCCAGAGCAACCGACCCGCATGTTGGGTAAGTGTCATTGCGATAGAAAGATCCCGATGGATTTGACCTGTGAACTACCGGCTTTTGTTTGTTCACAAGGTCGCAAGTCATTACTTCCCTCTCATTACTCATAGTAACAATGATCTGAACATATGTCTTATTGAACTAACTATCCACTGAGTCGCAATAAGTATCGGATTAAAAGTCAGGCCGTTGTTGACGTTTCGGATTTCTCCTGCACTGCTTCCGGCTCATATTCTCCTTTGATCTGTAAGGGCTGTCCAATGATGGCCTCAAAGTTCTGGCAGTTGTGTTAGAAGATGAACAAAACCTTGGTTTGGATTTTGGGGTTGACTTACAGGGCCTTCAAAGGTCTTACCATAGACCACCCAGTACAGAGCAAGAAGCAAGTAGAAAATACCGACGACAGCGGAAACATAGTCTATGCAGGTCAGTAAAATTGTATATACGTAAGTGCAGATATGCTTACTCATGGTGTTGGCTGACACGGGAAGGGCAGTTGGAAAACAGAAGAACTGTGAAGAGTCAGCGAGTTGAAAAAGTCAAGCTATCTTGTACTTACGATGGTGATGACGATGACAAATACGCTTGCAATGGCATTGACAACAGCACCAGTCCTTAAACCCATCCTGGCTGGCGTTTTTCTTGTCTGATACTCCTTCAGGATACCTCTACCTCTGACCAATAAGGCAACGACAGGGCCAGCATAAGAGACGTTGAGGAAGATAGTGCACGAAGCGATGTAAGCACTGAAAGCCACGGCAGGGCCAAGATATAAGAGCCCAAAGAGGACGTTGAAGATGAAACACAATGTGATTGTGCGTACAGGGACATCGAGCTTCGGTTCAATGTGTGCAAAGTAGTTATGGCAGATTATACCCTTGTCTCTGGCCATGGCGTAGAGAAGACGGCTTGCGCTGGTGATACTGGCTGATGTGCCGTTGATGAAGCAGACGCTTAGCATAAGGGCTAAAATCGTTGCTGCTGCGCGACTCTTTGTGCTTTGGAGGAAGAGTTCGACAATGGGCATGCCTGTGTTTGAGGCGAGGATTGTTGCGGGGTCGGTGAGACAGAAGAGGATGACGAGGATGAAGAGGAAGCCACTGAAATAGATTAGCAACGGTGACAGAGCTGTAGAGATAGGAAAACTTACGTGACACCACCAATGACGATGGCCAGCATCATAGCTCGAGGTGCATCCCTCGAAGGGTTGGGCATCTCTTCAGTTAGATGCAAGACAACATCAAACCCAATGAGCGACAGGGCAGATTGGAGTAAACCAAGGATCCAAGCTACGCCGTCAGACCAACCAGTCTCATTTCTGAACTCTGTAAAAACTTGACGAGCATCTGTCTTTGATGACATGGAGAGGAGGATAATGCTCATGATAACGACCGAGAGAACAGACCAATATACTATCAAGGTTGTCAGTTTGTGGGACAGAATATGTTGAAAGAGCACTTACGAGCCATGTCGTTCCAACGACCGAGGATCTTGTTTCCCCAGACGTTACCGACCGTTCCGAATGTAAGGATTGCGAGGAAGAAGAGATATGTCTTCCATTGGGTTGCCTCGTATGCATTATTCGAGGCGACGACGGCTGCGGCGGAGACTAGCTGTGCTATATCGCAAGTCAGTATATGATTCCATATTTGGACTTTGGTATAACTATCTTACCAGCAAAGAAGGCTTGAGTTGTGACAACAGTCAACCAACCAGCAATGTTGGTCCATCCAATGAAGAAACTCTATCAAGTGTTAGTCTTTGTTCATGACTTAGAGAGTTCACCATACCATAGGCCGTTTCCACTTTGGTGTACAAAGAGCGTACATGAAGTGATACTGTCCACCTAAGAGCAATTAACCATTGTTCCTGGGACATACTTGAGTCTGTTCTTACCAGCAGTTGGCCAAAGTGCAGCCATTTCTCCAAGACTAGCAGCAAGAGCTAAGTTACAAAGAACGCAAACTATGAATCCGTAGATAAACGATACCGAACCCCCAGAAGGGAGAATATACGCCATAGTACCGGCGAGTGCAATCCATGTGCTGGGCAGGGGTCAGTCAATGCCAAGAACAAACAGGGTATGACGAACTTGAGAATGGCAAAGGCCATAGCAACCATCGTCAAAGTCGAGAGACGCTGCTGCAAAGCGCCCTCCTGCGGTGAAGAAGTCATCTTGGATGTTGTCGTATTCTGTTATGCTGAAGTGTTCTTGTTGGAAGTATCAGAGGGAGAAAAGGCTTGACTCATATACTTGTCTTCAAGGTCACACGGCGGCCGAGCCACTTGCGTTGATAAGACGTGTCAGGGAAAGGGGGCCACCATTGCACAAATCTCCAAACAAAACGTCAATCTACAATGTCCTCATTGGCATGTTATCATACAAACACTTTCAAATCTGCCGAGATATCCTGATAAGTGCGGTCTATTACCCCAGATTTCGCGATATCGAGGATCTCCACTGAATATACCAAATCCGGCAGAATTACGAGAAGAATGACAAATTCTATTGGTTTCCAGGATGGCTAAGGAAATGGCTTGCTAGTGCCAACCTTGACGTTGGGTCTTAGCGGATTGCGGGGGAGATCTAGATTGCTGGGTCTCTCGCAAAATTACCGGATGCGGTAATTCGCGTCAGAGATAGCTGATATCGCGATGGGTCGAGATCTTCGTATCGTGAGGTTTTGGACTAGATAGAGGATCGTCGTTATCTTCTCGGGAAATTGCCGTTTGAGGAAATGGAGACTCGGCTGAAGATGAGAACGCGGCCCGAGGATAAAATGAGTAGCCGTCCTCAACGATACTTCTATTGAGTCTGTCTATCATTCTTGATTTTGTTTGCGTCAGTGTCTTCTTGAGCTTGATCAATTGAGCTATATTGACTCTGGAGACGTGTAATTAAGTCCTTGACCAAACGGCGTCACAATGTCATCTCGAGACGGTTTCTCATGGACTGAGTCCCAAGGACTCAAGGCTGGTGTTCCGTGCATTGGAGCTATCAGCCCTCCTACCAATCTCTCAGACAAGAACACAAAGTTTGATGTGATTGTTGTTGGTGCGGGTTACTGTGGTCTGACCGCAGCTCGTGATGCAGCCGTTGCTGGTAAGTATCAATACCTTCTGAACCCATGAAGCATCGCTAACAAAACTCAGGCCTCAAAGTGTTGCTCATTGAAGCGCGTGATCGGATTGGAGGCCGGTCATGGAGCTCAAACATAGAGGGCTATCCATATGAAATGGGTGGCACCTGGGTATACTGGGGACAACCCAATGTATGGCGTGAGATCTCCAGATACGGCATGCAAGATGAACTCGAGATCTCATATGACTTCTCAAGAGGCGTCAACAAGTATCTTCTTGTAACCCCAGAAGGCACCCAAAAGTTCACTCATGAGGAAGAGGTAAGTCCCAGTATCTATATAATAATCAAGAACCCAGACTAACGAACCCAGGACCAACTAATGCAAAGTGGTCTTGAGAAACTCGTCAACATCGACAGCCAAGCTGGTCGAGAAGCATTAGTCTTCCCCCACAGCGCAAATCTCGGCCCAACAGCCGCCAAATACGACCGCATGTCCATCGCAGACCGCCTAGCTGAGATCCAAAACGACCTCACCCCCAACGAACGTATATGTCTAGAAGCTTTCGTTCTCCTCTGCAGCGGCGGTACCCTCGAAACCACCAGCTTCTACGAGTTTCTGCACTGGTGGGCTCTAAGCGGCTACACATACCAAGGCTGCATCGAGTATCTCGTCAAGTACAAGTTCAAGGGCGGCCAGTCGAGCTTCTCTATTCGTTTCTTCAAAGAGGCTCTGGCTAGTGGAAACTTGACGTATTCTTTTAACACGCCTGTTGCTTCGGTGAAGAGTGGTCCTGCTGGCGTTGAGGTCACTGCGAGAAGTGGCCAGAAGTTCAGAGCGTTAAAGATGATTAGCGCGATGCCTCTTAACATTCTGAATGATGTGCATTTCGATCCTCCTCTGATGCCTGGGAAGAAGGCAGCAGCGGATATTGGACATGTCAACCAGTGCACCAAGGTTCATGCTGAAGTTTCTGATCGAGATCTTCGGTCGATGACTAGTATCAGCTATCCTCACAACAAACTTTCATACGGCTTTGGAGATGGCACTACTCCTGCTGGTAACACGCATATCGTTGCCTTTGGCGGCCAGCATAACCACTTCCATCCCGAGGAGGATATTGAAACGACCAAAGCCGCCTTCCAGGGCTTTGCTGCGATGGATATCAAGCGCTTGGTCTTTCACAACTGGTCCAAGGATGAGTTTGCAAAGGGAGCCTGGTAAGTAGATCCCATTCCTTCAACATGACGACGCTAACAGTTATAGGTTCTTCTCTCGACCTGGTCTGCTAACTGATCATCTTGGCGACATGCGAGCCACACAGGGTAACATCATCTTTGCCTGCTCTGATTGGGCTCTTGGATGGCGTAGCTTTATTGATGGTGCCATTGAGGAAGGAACACGAGCTGCCATGGCTGTTCGTTCGAGCCTTTCCGAGCGAAGCCATTTGTAGTTAGAGCCAAGGATCATCATAATTCGTGTAGACGGCATGTATAAAAGTTGAGCCGGGAGTTTTATTCTTCTATATTAGCGCTAGATACAATATGCATAAGTTCACATTATCTGAGTGTTGGAGTCACATTCTTTGAATTTCTTATCCAGTGTTGTTGAAGGGCGTCAGATTAAGAATGAGCACTGTTTTGGAGAAAGGCTGAAAGCATTTTAATGAATGATACGAGACTTGGGCTAGCTTCAAATTTCAAAGCTCTATAGCCAATAATCATTCAATACCAAACACCTTAATGTCATGGTCGTTGCTCAGATTGGATCATACTCGTCCGCTCGAAGAAGCCGTGCGAAGCCGTTATAGACCACCCTTTGCCCGTTCTGAGCCATCTTATCCTCCTCCTCCCAGGCTTTTCTTCGCATGTCTCTCCAACTTTGTATCTCTGCATTCCTTTTTTTCAAAATCTCCTGGCTGTTCAAAGGATCGCCAGCAACAGAAACCAGCTCTCGGGAGATCTTAGCACCAAGCCGACCGATAGAGACATGTATGTCCACTACATCAGCAGTATATGCTCGTAAATGTTAGCTTCACATGACTTAGTATCATATTAGATTGGACTTACTATCAGGCAGCCTACTCCCCACATAATTTTTAGCGAACAAGAACGCGTATAGTTCATCGCTGAGATCGCCTGTAGGCGGAGACTCGAATCTGCAAGTACGACCATAATAGAATTTGTAAGTGGTGCTTATCTCTTCACGCAGATAGGTTTCCACGAATCTGCGGTGCCACAGCTTGGATAGAAAGGGCTTGTCATATGCTACTGATGGGTTGTGGCATTCCCTCGGAGAAAGCTCCTGAATCTCTGTGCATACATTGACGAGATCTTGAATCTGCATGAGGTTCTCTTGCCAGTTGTCAAACTCCCGCCGAAACAGCTCAGACCTGCCCCCATGAACATAGTGTTCCAGGAGATACACAAGTTGATGTATCCTATACCGGCTTTTTAAGCGACGTCGCATCCTCGCAACCATCAAAGCCAAGGGGATAAGCTCATTATCATAGAATATCTCTCGGATATAGGAAATGCGATCTTGAAGGATCTTATCCCGGTTTGCCCCGAAGCAAGCTCGTACTGATGGAGAAGCCGCGATAAGTGATGCTACATCGCTGATTGAGGCGCACTGCTCGATGATTTGGATCTTGAGTTCTGCTGGTAGCTTGTCAAAGCGATCGGTTTTCTTAGGTTCGACACCCTTGTCTTTTCGCAGGTAGACAGCTAGAAAGCCTAAAGCCAAGGATGCGGTGGCACCAACAAGCAAGAGGGAAAGTTTGCATATGTTCCAGGATGTCTCCATAAAGATGGAGGATGAACGAGATGCGATGAAGAAAGAGTTGTTCCGTGTTCTCTCCATCTGTGCTAGCAGTCTGAAATTTGACCTTATAGCTAGCAAGACTGGAGTAGTTGTACATCTGGAGATTAGATTGCAAGTGTCAAAAGGGAGAGAAGCATTTCTTTTATAGTATCATTTAATTATAACTTTCGAAAAGAGGTTAAATTGAGGGTAGTTACACGCGGAAAGTGCTAGCTGTTGACCTTTCTGATAGGGGGCAGCCAGTTCGGCCGTAAGGTACATCTAATCGATAGAGAACTGTTGTTGGTGGGAATACAATTTAACATTCAGTCATTGTGCTAATATTCTTATCGATTGGATGTTCACAGTCATGCTTGCAGTCTTTCTCTACATGCTCAAAGTTTCTGAGTTTATGTAAAAGTTATCGATATCTCATTAAAATTAGCCAAGGGGATGTGAAGGAAAGCAGTGTAATATTATATAATTTCAGGCTCCATAATTAATTAGATTTATAATATTTTATAGGGCTTCTGATTTTACACAGAGACCTGGTGGTTTAAAGAAAGTTCCTTCTTATGCTTTATTTAGGTGCATCTCGGATCATGCAATATTTAAAGTTTCGCCTTAGCAGCTCTCTTCAGATTACGCTCTGAGGGCTTTATTTCGAGTAATATTTATTATTTATTTGGGTGTATTTATGTTGTGTAAATTTTGGCGCAACCAAGCCTTCTCAGCTTCCCAATCTCGCCAGCTCTAAACTTACCTCCCATCCTCAACTGAAAGCATACGTCTGGTAGATGCTCTCTCGCCTCGCGGCAGACCGAGTAGCTACCCTTATCCCAGCCTGCTCTTGTAATCTCTTTGTGGTCACTTTGAAAAAGATGTCGAGAACGTACGATTTCTGAGCCGCTTTCGTAAGTTGTTCCAAGTCGTAGAGAAAAGGAAATCCCAGCAAAGACACGTAATCGAGGTATGTTGTCTCGTCCTCCCGTTGTCTCGTAACAAACCGGCATTGTTGAAGTCCTTGCAAAACGGAAGGGCCTGAGCCTCCACGGCGTATAATGTCGTCGACCTGGTTACGCTCTCTTCGCATGCTCCTGGGGACCCCTAATGTGTCGTCAACGGAATATAAAATATCTCTGTGTCGCTGTTTAATTAGCTTCATCATGGTGTCGGGGATCCACGGGCGATGAGCTCGGTGAGGGTGTTTCAAACGTTTATGGAGATAGGATTCGAGTTCAGTGACGTTTTCTCTTTCAGCTTCTCTTTGCGTGAAAAGCTTTTCTTCTCCGTTGCAGGCAAGTTGGCAGTAGAGATCGTAACGGAGAAAAACATTAATGGCGTGACCCCGATTTGCGAATATGTGTATATCGTATCTTGTTAACCCCGATAAGTGATTTCGGAATTCGGTCACCGAGTCTCCGTTCACCGAGCCTGCTGTTATGGGGCCGAATTCCCGAATCATCTTTGTTATGGCTGAGACACAGCCCAAGTTTGTTTTCCATTCTTCCGCGGGTTCTGATTTATCGAAACGAGATACGGCGACGAGGTAGGGTCTGACGCGTTGCTCGATCTGGAGTGACGTTAACCCACGAGTCTGGGCACGTACCTTTCGCACTTGCAGCAGAATCAATGCCAGCGGTACGAGTGCTTCATCTCCGAAATTTGCTTGTATCTCTAGGATGTAAGGCCAGAGAAAAGAAGTGCGTTGGTTGGCATGGAAATAGCGTCTTGCGGTAGGGGAGGCCGAGAGAAAAGATCGAGTGTTGCGAAGTGACTGGAGATTGTCAACGATATTCAGATGAATTTCAGGCGGGAGCCAGGTGAAGATGTCAGAAGGCATGATTAAGAAGATATGTGATAAAGTTATGTGGTTAAAAGAGGCTTCAGCCC
>JABSSZ010000288.1:0-79694 GCA_013755755.1 Fusarium sp. NRRL 25184
ATAACTATCTTTATTCCCTTAGAAGAAGACCTTAATGCTTCTAGAATCGACTCTGGAGAGCTACTTTTATGCCCTTTGATTCTCCTTTCTGATCAAGAAACAATACCGGCTGGCAAAGAAAGCAATGCCGACAGGAAAGAATCCGCTTCCTGACCCTCTCGGGGATTGCGGCGAGGAATGCTCGGTTTCGACCGAGCTTGGTATCCCCTGTTACCACAAGATATACTCAAAGCTGGTGAGTGGCATGCCTTTCACTAGGTGGGAGGTCCATCCGCGGTGGCGACTACGAGAGCCATCCTCTCAAGATCCATACTGACGAATCCTCGACCCTAGGATCGCAACTGCTCTCCGTGGCAGACCTAATAACACCACACAGGCCGTTCCAGCGAGGCTAGCCATCGAGGCAAGCTGTCAAACTGATAGCCGGCCGGCCCGAAAACCAGCAAGCCAGGCACCAGGGCGCAGACGAGGTCGACCACCAGGACGTCTTAATAGGCCAACGCTAGCCGGGCTTCCACTGGAATCGAGCCAACAAGTTAGCGGCCAGGCTAGTAGCCAGGCCAGTACCTCATCCCAGTGCCAAACGCGCAGCCGGTCAGCTGTTCTTGGAGGTGGACGAACTACAGGAGTGCGTGCCAGCGGACGGAAGACGCAACCTAGCATTCGTAGGCGAAGGAGTTAGTGGGAGCTGCTTGACAGCGACCAGGAGGTACTTCCTTCGATAGTAGTTAGAGGATAGCGAGATAGATAGCTGACCTTAGGGCATACTTGAATTGGTCTGATTCTGCAGTGAAAACTAGATCTTGTTGTGATGTTCGTTTTAGAACTGGTTGATCCGATTGGTTCTTTATCAAAAGCGAGGACTTATTAAGGGGGCTGCCTTCACCGCCTTTGCGCGAATGTACTTGTGGGTCGAAGGAAAAAGGAGCGAATCAGAGGCCATAAAAACGACGCCTGTGTAAGAGTGACGCCGGTGCAGTAACTGCCATAATTAATGGTAACCTATTAAATAAAAGCAGAAGTTATAACTCTAAGTGCCTACTTTAATGCCTGTCATTCTCGCGCAAATTCTACCTCGCTGGAAGAAACAAACCGAATCAAAATTCATTCTTACTTCTACTGCTTGTTGCTTACGTTGCGCAAGCGTGTTGGGTAAGAATATATTTTATATGACTTGGTTTTCCATCATTGAAATGAGAGTTCTCCTTGGTTTATATCTCTAGATAATTTCATGTTGGTTTTTAAACTCTAAATCTAGGATTTTTAGATTATTAGTCTGAATCCTAAAAGGAAGGAGGATCCCCGGATTTTCTAATAATCTGTCCCGCCAAGGACCACAGGATGTGCGGCCGACTTGACGCCATCCCCAGCAACGACAAGGTCTGCTGTGAATTCCGCCCTCTTGGTAGTTCGGACAGTAGCCCTCTCCTCGTCGTAGCTATCGACCTTGGAGTCAATTATGACTTGTACGCCGAGCTGGAGCGCGAGCTGGTGAAGAGACATGTGAAAGTCTGCGCGGTGTATGACATAGTACGGAGCGTTGTAGGTGTCCTGGAAGTCCGGGATGAGATTGGTATGGCCGATGGGCCTGCCGTCTTGCCATCGCCGGAAGGTCATGCTCTCAGGAGTAACCACCTGGCCATCGAAGAAGGGGTCGATCCCCCATGACTTCAAAAGTCTGGCCGAGTTGGGCGGGATCTGAATGCCAGCGCCGACCTTTCAGGAGACACTGTCAGTAAGCGGATCTTTCCCATGGACCATTGTTGACAGTTGCAACGGTGGCGCGACGTGGCCAGTGGGGATGCCTTTACCTCACCAAGTTTCTGGGCCTGTTCCAGAACAATAACTTTGTGACCGCGGCGTGCAAGAGCAATAGATGTAGCCAAGCCACCCAAGCCACCCAAGCCAGCGCCTATGATGATTATGCGCAGAGGGATCTCCGCCTGTTTCGGTCCGCTTGTTCCATCCTGTGGAGTCGTGATCAATCTTTTGAGCAGACTCTCAGACCTTGAGGGATAGTCGGAAAGCGCAAAGTCGTAACGACGCGCATGAGTACGAATTGGCTCGTGCGGGTGAATGTCGTTGCCGTCAATGGGGGTTGTGCCAGTCATTGTGATTCGGAGCGCAAGGGATCACTGCAAGAACATGCTGATCCGAATTGAGACGGTGGTTCAGCGAGCACCGTTGATGAATTTGTGGTTGTCGGGCGGACAGACTCCTGAAAGTAATCGCAACAAGATCCCGACGTTGCCACGGCTCTGTTGGTAGAGTGTAGCGGCCCGGGGGTAGATCGAGACGCATCCGGCGTTCGCTCGTTGAGGAGAAGAGGCCGCTCTGCCGTTAAGCCGGATCAGATAAAGCCAAGTACTCGACGAGCAACAATTCCCAACGAACCCATCAAAACCCTATTTCAAAAGAGTAGCGAATGACTCACTGTCCTATTATCATCACTGTCTTGTTAAACAGCGCATATCATGTCGCTCGCAGTTGTCCCTGCGAACACCAACGGCCAAAATGCCAAGGCCAAGGATGGCCGAGCCACGGTTAACGACCTCGGCCAACTCTTGAAGGGGCTAGAGGCGGTCAATGTTTCCCCCCTGTGGGCGCAGATGGCTCGACTGAATCCAGGCGCCCCGAACCCCTCGACAGTTCCCTTCCTCTGGGAATACGAACGCGTTCGGCCGTACCTCATGAGTGCAGGGGATCTCGTCACGGAGAAACAAGCCGAGCGCCGCGTCCTTATGCTTGCCAACCCCAAGAAGAGTGAGTAACTAACATTCAACCTCGGGCAACAGAACAAGTCCTCTGGGGCCACGATGGGTGCAGCCAGGCAGGGGAAGAAAGAAAAGAAAGAAAAGACACTGACTCCTGCCACCACTAGCCGCTCCATTCAACACGGATACGCTTTACGCTGGTCTGCAGCTGGTCCAGCCCCGAGAGGTTGCACCTGCCCATCGTCACTCGGCCTTTGCCGTGAGATTCATCATCAAGGGCAACGGTGGCTTCACCGCAGTCCAGGGCAAGCATATCGCCATGCGGCCCCGGGATGTCCTCGTGACGCTAACGTAGAACTGGCATGATCACGGCAAGAAAGGCGCGGATAAAGAGGGTGGGGACGATTCTCCTGTCATCTGGCTTGACGGTCTTGATCTTCCCAACTTCACCCACTTCCCCATTCACTTCAACGAACATTTTCGTGAGGCTAGGTATCCCGCAGAGGATGTTTCCGAGTCATCGATCGTGTTCCCCTGGAAGAAGATGCAGACAAGGCTCGACGCTGCTGAGGGCAACTGGACCTCTGCTGCTTACCTTAAAGAGGATGGAAGAGAGAGTAAGAACCCCTCGTCACCTCTTTCATGCCCCAGCACAAGCAACCCTAAACCGTACTTGGAGCGTTTCGTTCGAAGTCCCCTCTCAGTTCGTTGTAGGATGAACCCAGAGCTAACTTGGTTGGCAGTTGGACGCGTCATCGGGTCATCTGCAGAGCGTTTGGATGCCGGCTCTCAGAGCCCTCAGATACGTGAAACGGCCTCATCGGTGTATCACATCATTGAAGGCAGTGGATGGACCGTGATCGATGGCCAGAAGCTGTCCTGGAAGACGGGAGACACCTTCTGTATCCCTGCTTGGCTTGAGTACCAGCACTTTGCGAACCCCGAGGCCAAAGTTTACTTGTACCGGTTTGATGATAAGCCAATGCTGAATGCTCTGGGAATGTATCGGTTTGATGGACAAGATCTCAACACACTGATCTCGGATTAAGTTTGCCACGGCTCGACTCTTCCTAAGAGCAGTTTTACTAGAGCCTAGCTAGATTACATCTAAGCGCAAATTCTACAGCCCTATCAGAACGTCGAAGTCGCATCACGCAGCACCATGGTCATGACACAGGCCCTGTGACGCGTTCGGCACTACCACACGTACTCGGTAGACTGGAATCATGCTCATCTCTTGCCTCGCCATTCTCCACATTTGCTAGACGGATATCGTAATACCCGATTTTCGCCTCAAGTGTTCTGACTCTAACTTCCAGTGCAGAGAAGATGCTGTAATGAACGAAACGCCTCAGCAGGTCCAGACAGGTTTACGGGGCTGGGACTCGGGCAACAGCTCACTCTCTTGGCAGTACAAGATTCGCAGATGTTTTGTGCAGTTCATAGCTGTATTCAAAACCCAGCCGTTGGCAGGCTGCATCCCCACACTCCGTTTCATTCGCTCCTTTTCATAGAGTCTGAGAGCCTTTGGGATTTGCTCTCTCGATTGTATCAACGAAAGAACCTCGGCGAGAGCAGCGCCATCTTCGACGGCCATCGCCGCCCCTTGTGACATGTAAGGGACCATGGCATGAGCCGCATCACCTACCAGCACGACCTTCTGACTCTTTGACAACCACGTGGGCAATCGTGGTCCGCTTAGCAGCGGCCATTTGATTGTCTTCTTGATGAGATCGATCGCCTTCCTTAGCCTGAATTGTCTGCTAGCTAGATACACATTCAACTGGGCCATTTAATGGGGCTCTACTTTGGATCCCAGTCCTGGAAGTACTCCTTCATATCTGAAATCGCATTCTCCGGTTTCCAACTGGATGGGTCGCTATTGCATGTGATAAAACCATATTAAATGTCTTACCCCCGGTAATGGTATATGTCATAACATGTCGGTCTTCGCCAATCCTATGCGGCTATAGGTAAGCCATCACAGTTGCTTTCATAGAATACCCGAGCTTACCAAAGATTGAGACGCGGCCTTTCCAGCATCCATGCTGTATCCGGGTCCACCCCCCCCATCTCCTCGGTGTTAACCACGGCTCGATATGCCGCAAATCCAGTCCTCTTCGGCAGTACGACTGCTCGTACAATTGATTTCACTCCATCAGCAGCAACCACAATATCAGCAGAATATTCCCGACCCTCTGCTGTCTTGACTAATGGCAGGGTGTCATCATAGCCCACAACTTGGCCATTCGTCAGAATGTGCACGTACCTGCAAGCATCGACGTTTTGGCTAAAGGGGGAGTCAAGGGAAGGTGCTGGGCAGATCCAAGCAAAGTGGTGGAATAATTACAGTAAGAGAGTTGATAGTTTGCTCCTACGCGATTCAGCCTCGCTGGTTTGTATTATTGCAGATGTAGACCTAGTGATGACTTCGTTGTCGACAGGCAAAAGCAGGAGATACCTTCCAACATGTACCGAAGTGATTGGGTCTTCTGGCTCAGTTATCCCATCAAGGGCCGGGCTTCAACTATAATAAAGAGCACATTATCAACAAATCATAGCATCATATCCCAATGCTAACACAGTGGAGGGCAACTCTTATGATAGGGGACAAGAATAAATTGCGCCACACGGGCACTGTAGCCTTCCTCTGTGTCATATTACAAGTGTAGAGTGAATTATTGTCCTTCAGTGCCAGCCATGGCCATGCACCAGCCCCGGGAACGTGACAAGCAGAGCTGATCAGACACAACAACCCCTGCACAGAATTAATGGTAGCAGCCTTCAGAACTTGCTGCTATGTGCCCGAGGTTCTGGCCCGTACGCTTTGAGGATTAGTCCTAGCCCGACAGGATGGTTTCCGCAGCCTTCTCGCTCAACATGTAGGTGGCAAGAATCGGGAAGGCTCCGGGCGCTCTGGGGAATGCGCTGGCATCGACAACACGCAGGCCAGAAACACCACGGACACGGAACTTGGAGTCCAAAACAGCATCCTTGTCGCTGTTTGAACCGATAGAGCATGTACCGGTGACATGGTGACCGAAAGTGTTCTGCCGTATGAAGTCTTCGTCGTTGGTAGCATCCGAGCAACTACCGTCAGCCAAGACCACGCCAGAGCAAGGAGGCCAGGTGATGTTGACGGGAGCAACGGGCGCCTTGATGCGGCTGAATGCACGGCGGCCCCAAGCGACAAACTCCTTCAACGCCGCCAGGTCCTCGCCCGTGCCTTCGCTGGAGAAGTGGCGGAAATTGATTTCTGGCAGGGCTGTTGGATCGCTGGACAAGAGCTTGAGATAGCCCGCGCGGTTCTTGCCATGCATGTGGACGCCGTGAATGCCCCAGGTGTTGTGGGGGTCTAGCCACGACTGGCCCGGAGTAGCAGGCCACATACCACGGAAGCCAAAGGGGCCGGAGAAGATGGCGACGTCGCGCTCCCCTGTTGTGGTGTAGTTTGTCTTGATGAATGTGACGTCCGAGTTGAGGCCGGGTTCAGTGTATGGACCAGTTCCCTGGAGGAAGAGGGTGTAGCAAGGATCGTTAGGAGCCCCCCATGTGCAACGAGACCGAGGGAATCCAGGGGCGGCGTCGAAGCCAATGTTTTGTGCCGCTTCTCCGATGACTCCTATCTCGTTGTGATCCTGCATGTTGCGGCCCACGCCAGGGAGATCGACCACAACCGGGATTTCGAGTGCCTTGAGGTCCGCCGCAGGTCCGACACCGCTAAGCAAGAGAAGCTGAGGCGTGCTGAAAGAACCGCCGCTGAGGATTACTTCACGTGTCGCGTAGACTTGACGCATGGTTGCATGGTTGGATGAGCTGTAGCGGAGATCGCCTTGGTAGATGCTCTTGCCTTCCAAGTACTCGATGCCGATAGCCCGAGGTTTCGATCCCGCTTTGGGCTTGTTGAAAAGAACCTTGGTAGCGTACGAGTTGAGTCTAAGGTCGAGGCGGTACTTTCTCTTGCCTTTTTTGTCGACAGTTCGGATAGTGTCGAGCACCCGCTCCCTTGCGCTATATCGGCCCCAAGTGGAATTGGCGTGGAAGGACAGGCCGGAAAGGCCGGTCTTGTGATCTCTATCGGGGCTCAGTTGGTTGGGATCAGTTCCCAGAAGCTTTGACAGGTCCTTGGGGTTTTGACCCGCCTCAGCGGCCATAGCCCCGAAGATCTCGGTTGCCTGGGGCGAAGAGAGAAAGATGCTTCCATTGCCCATGTTTGTTTCGAGGTAGCCATCGAAGCCGTGTCCTGGTGTTCCCCGGGGAAGGTAGTGGTTGCGCTCTAATTTCACAAACAAGCTCCTCATGTGATGAGGGCTGTGGCACTTTGGCATTAGCGGCAACGTAGGTAGAAAGCGGAGTTCACACTACTTACTTCCAGGAAGTATCACCAGTGAGCTTCTCAATGTATTCCCAGTCGCTGTCGCTTGGGAGCACAGTGAGGCCGGAGTTGACAATCGACGAGCCCCCGAGAGTAGCACCACGAGGATACTGGACGCCGACCATCTCGGCACCGGGGGGGGCAGTGGACCCGGGACCAACCCACAAGTCCCCATTGGGAAGTCTCCAGACAAGATGCTGGTACTGCTTCGTGAGCTCGTCGTCGTCGTAATGGCGAACCCAGAATGACCAGCTGAGGTTTTCGGCTATCCCGATGGCCCGACCCCAGGCGAGGACCTGAGAGTTGGGGTCAGCGCTCTCGTCATCCCCGGCTTCAAGAAGTAGCGTCTTGAAACCGGCTCGGGCAAGGTTGCTGGCGAGGGAGCCGCCCCCGGGACCGCTGCCAACCACGACATAGTCGTAGGTGTCAGCGGCGGATGGGGGCGCCTTGATCGCCAACACGGTGCTTGCGGCAGCCATGATGCTCCCAAGGCGGAAGGCAACCATCTTGGCAGATGAGAAGCGCATGTTGAAATTCAAACAACACCGAATTTTGACTGTCAGAAGATTCTCGAAGAAGGGAGCGATGGTGAATGAATCGCAGTTCTCAGGGCCAGAGGGAGCTCGGGAGGAGGACTATTTAAGCTGGGAATGTGTATATGACTTGGACCCTTATTACATGGTCACATCGCCTTGTATAGTTTACTTTCTCACGAAAATGACAGAGGTTTCGGCGTTCCAAGCCGCCCTCGCGTTGTGCTTTCACGGAACCACGGAGCTTGCAAGGTCCTCCCTCCTAGCCACGGCCACGGGAAAGTAGCAAACTCCGAGAAGCGATGTCTACCGCATGTTTCGGAGCAGTCACTCTTAAAATCCGAAAATAGCAGGAAAGGTATCTAGTGTCTCTTTTAATCAGTAGGGACGTTGCAATGTTGAAAGTGCCGATGCCTCGGTCGTGAGCATTTGATCATTGCATTAACGCAGCATGTAGTCCCTGCCGTCCCCGATAACCACTACACCCGATGCAGCTAGCCTTCCGGTTCTCTTGGTAGGTGGAGAAGGCTTGAACTCAGACTTGAGGCCGTTCGTACAGTGAGAATTCCCCAGACGGTCCTCCAGTCGGCCAGCTTCCGCTTTCTACCAGACGAACAGGACAAGGAAAGCTATACGTAGTTTCATCTGATTTCTTGGAGAGATTAACTCCGGTCTTGTCGCAGAAAAAGCTCCAGGACCGCCCTAAAAACGGTCATCATCGCCATTTTCTTGGCTGCTCGCACCAGCTACCCTCACATCACATTAATCGCACAATCAAGCCATAAAATCATATTGCCATCTTCCCAATTGCAGTCATGTCTTCGCCCTACAAACACGTCCTTCTCGTCGGCGCTACCTCCGGAATCGGTGCAGCACTGGCTGACAAGTTCATCTTCGAGGGCGCCAAAGTCATCGCTGTCGGCCGTCGTCAGGACCGACTTGACGCTTTCGTCCAGAAGCACGGCTCCGACAAGGCGAGCGGTGTCAAGTACGATATCACAGACAGGGCTGGCCTCGATGACTTCGTAGAGAAGTAAGCAGACTCCCCTTCCAAAGTCCAGAATCTGTTGCAGGTAGTACGGCGTTTCCCTAACCGAACCTCTCTTGAAAGGATTGTCAGCACATACCCGGACCTCGATTGCGTCTTCTTAAACTCGGGCATTCAAAGCCAGATCCGTCTGTCAAGGCCGGAGGAAGTCGACCTCGATGCCTTCCACGACGAGATCAGCACCAACTTCAACAGGCTTGTAGATCTCTCGCTCAAGTTCCTCACGCACCTCAAGAAGAAGTCGGTCCCGAACGCGCTCATCATCACGGGAACTCTGCTTGCCCAGATCCCCGCCGTGACCATGCCGGCATACTCTGCGTCAAAGGCCGCATTGACAGCTTATGTTACCTGCCTACGCCGCCAGAACGCGGAATCCAGCACCAAGATCATTGAACTGTGGCCCCCCGTCGTCCAGAGTAAGTGGTACCTCCGGGCTTTTCTGATATGGTGCACTGACATGTTCCTCAGCCGAGCTTCATGACTACATGGGCGCCGAAAAGGGTCGGGCCATGGGAATGCCCGTGGCGGTGTTCGTTGAAAAGACGTGGCCGCAAATTGTCTCAGGAACTGATCATATCATCGTCGGTGCCATTGGATCAGAAGAATCATTCCTGGGCGCCGTCCAGCAGCGCCGGGAACAGTTTGAGGTCTTGGCTGGCCACATGCTCACTCACTTCGAGCTGTGATAAAGGTGTTACTATAGTCTGTAGACATAGTAGCTACAACTCAATCATAGTTCGACTCTATTTCGTCGCCCTAAGCGGTAATGACATAGCGGCCGACCAATTTCGAAATCTTGTGGGTGGAACCATTGCTTGACTGGGGCAAGGTTATAGTGATGTTAGTGTGGTGCCGGAAGGACGGAATGGAGGCCAAAGGCATTAAAACTCGGTAGAGGTTATTCGCGGTGAATGACCGTAGGCGCTCTGTACGACAACTAGGCACCCAGACCCCCACCGGTGGAAAGGTGAAACTTTCCACTAAGCTAATCGGGCTAGCCTTCCGGAGTTGTCACCTTATTTACCCTTGCCCTTAACGGAATGGGCCGGTCTTAACTCCGGATGGCTTTCCTTTTCTGTCAACTTGATAGAGTGGCCTATCCTCCAATTCAACCCATCACTCATCAGCTGATTCAATTCACTTCGGCCATCTCCATCTTTTGTCAGAGGCTCTTTGTTTCACCAGACACAAGCCACGCCAAAAAGAAAGGAACCGAGCTAGACACCCATGGTCAACAAAGGTCGGCCTTCAAAGGACTGCCTTCCTTGTAGGAAGCGGAAACTCCGGGTACGACGTGGCCTGCCCTTGGCCTCCCACATCCAAGTGGAACGTTCATCACTTGTCCGAAGTTCGCTGATGGAGAAATTACAGTGCGACTTGCAACTTGAAAGCTGCGGTCAATGTCAGAGAGCCAAAATCTTGTGCCGAGGATACCGGAATCCCCAGGACTTGGCCTTCCGCGACGAGACGGATGCAGCCAAGCGCAAGGTCTTGGCCCGCTTGGGAGATTATCCTGCTGAAGCATCTGGTTTTCCCTTGCCAATGCGGGACCTGAACTTGGACATGGAGACACGCTGTCGAGAAATCTTCTTCTCGCAGTATGTCACAGGACTTTCACGGAGCTGTACCTCTCTGGTCCCCCTCTGTAACCAGGCTCTAGCCATCGGGCACCTCGCGTGCTGTGTCGGCGCAGCCAGCCTGGCCTTTACCGCTGTCCAATTTGAGAGCCAGGAAGTCATGAGCTTGGCAAACAAGAGGTACGTGGTAGCCATCCAGAACCTGGGTCAGGCTTTGCGAGACCCCAAGGCACTGGAGAGCGACGAGACTCTGCAAGCCGTCTTGCTCCTTGACTTATACGAGAAGTTGTCCAGTCGCGAAGCTCACATACCGCCTTCATGGATGAGCCATATCCAAGGAGCAATGTCGCTTGTCGCAGCGCGTGGAACCTTGAACTTCTCCAGTCCAATCGCCAGTCAACTTGCCAGAAATGTGGTGATAACACTAATGATGAGTTGCGGGGCTGCCAAGGTCTTCATTCCCGAGTCCATACTATCGTTACGCAGAGAGCTTGACAGGTTCAATGCGGATAATAAATGGGACTTTATGAAGATAGTATGTGAAATCGTGAACTTGAGGGCCGATGTCCATCACAACCGAGGTGGCAGCGGGACTGGGGTCGGTGAGAAGGCAAAGAAGATCGATCAAAACCTAGCAAGCTTGGAGGACAAACTACCGGAGTTCTGGAAGCCCGTACCTGTCCTGGCGACCGTCAACCATGGGCCACGGCTTCTCGACGGACAGTACGACGTCTACCCGAACCAATATGCAACACAGGTTTGGAACGCTTTGAGGGCAATGCGTCTGGAGATGACCAAAATCATCAGAGATAATCATATGTGTTCCGAAACTAGTGCTTCCGAAACCATCAACCGTATTTCGCGGCGAATCTGCCACGCGGTGCCCCAGTTCATCCTTCCGGGGGCCAGACCAGATAACGCAGAGCCTTTCTCGCCGATACAGAAGCTACAGTGCAGGACTCTGCTAGCACCACTTTACCTCGCTGCACAGCTTTCAACAGACAGGCATATGAAAGAATGGATCTGCAATTCAATGGATTACATGGCTGAGAAGGGGAATATACGGGTAGCGAAAGATATTACTAATATCCTTAAGACAAATTCGGGGGTGGACTATTGGTCTATATGGGCGATGACAGGGTGTTATGCAATGGCTGCATAAAGGTATTAAGTAACATTTAGGTATAAAGTCATTATTATTAGGTTCTGATATTATTTCTGTATTTCGCCCTGAGGATGAACATTTCATGCAGCTATGTATAACAGCTATAGCCATTCAGTCTGGAATAACCGCCAATGCTTAAAAGATCCGAGGAGGTTCTACGCCATTCGCGGATGGATATGTCGTATAGCAATTGTCAATTGTATTATTTACATGGACTGCATCATGCCAATTATTACGTTCGTGTCTAATATTGCATCTTTGGGGCAACGATTCCTGCAACTATATCTTAGCTGAGGCTGCATTCGATCTCGTACTACATCGTCGCCTTGTTCAGTAGTGTGAAAGCCTTTGAGTCATGTATCAGTATTCCCATCCAAATCTTGCGCTCGATCACCTAAGCAACGAAACGGTCAATATTAGAGCGTACTTACTCAACCAGGTTTCCATCAGGGTCTCTGACATAGATACTACGGATCGGACCTTGCGCACCAGTGCGCTTCACGACCATCCCGTTTTCAAGAACCTCAATTCCGTCCTCCGTGAAACCTTTTATCACCTCTTCAAGGTTTGTGCCTTCTTCGACCACAAAGCAGAGGTCTGCAGTGCCGGGAGATGCACGAGTAGCTTTTGGCTCGAACTCCTTGCCTTGTTGATGTAAATTGATCTTATGTGGGCCAAATTTAAGCGCATGACGCTGAACGGATGGCTCAGTGGGCGACGTGAATATTTCTGGCTTCATTCCCAAGTACTTTGAGTACCAGTTGGCCGTGCTGGTCACATTTTTACATGTGAGGACCAAATGATCAAGTGATTTGACGATGGCGCGGGCTCGAGACATGGCGACAAGTATTGATGGAAAGAAATTAAGGGAAAGAAAAGACGCAATCTGTGATAGACGCTGGCCGATGAGGTCAACAACTAATACTCGGATAATGAGGAGCCGGGAGGCGGGCAATGTATAGGATATCCGAAGCAGGATCCACAGGTCTCGGGTACCACCATATCCGGTTAGACATTCGGGCAAGGGAGCCGAGCACATGACCTACTAAATTCTCTGTGGTGATATAAGCTCTCGGCCAAAAGTCTCAACTGCAAATAACACATCTTGCTCATAACTGAGACTTCATACAATCTAAGCCGGCTATGATTCAAAACACCGCTTCGTGTGGGTCGTGAGTAAGGTGGTTGTTTACAGACGTGATCAAACGATGGCTCGATTCCAATGCTTTAAAATCCAATGCATCTTCAGCCACAAAACATGACCTTTATGGTGTCTCTTCGGGCAATAATGGTCATTCTAGGCGTAGAGATGACTAACGGCGGAACGCAATTGCTCTATCCTTTATATTCCCAAACCCCAGTGTTCGGGACAACTCTTGCAAGAAAAATAACTATTAGCCCACCAAAGATCTTAAGAAACGTGCCTACATCTCGATTAGCCGGCGCAAGGGTGTCAATAATGCTTTTCGGTGCCTACAAATAGTGAATGTCCAACCGACTCCTGTTGCATTCAGAAGGGGAACGATTGTAGCTGATATGGTCGCCCCAAAAGCATACTGTAACACGTACTTGCTACATACCACCTCAGAGCGTTCGGCAGGAAAGACTTCTATTACGAGTCAACGTTTGTTCTTAATGGTAAGATGGGGACGAACCAGCGGTGTATGTATTAAGTCCATTCCAAGCCCCCATCAGTCCAACGCCAATCCAGAAAGCCATGACGATAGGCAACGCCAAGCCTCCGATTTTCTTTTCCAAACTCCATCCATAGAGAAGTAAAGAAACCGGCAATACGAGAAAGAAATGGACCAGTCCGCTGTTTAACCTGTCTTTAGGCAGGCGACTGCCGTCTCGTTTTGCAATGTATCGCTTGACGGTATGATCCGACATACGCCCACCTAGGACACTCCCAACGATGAAGCCCATTCCCGGTGCAATGTAGAAGAGACCGCTGATCAAGGGCGTCGTGATATGGTATCGAGGAGTGATAATGTGTCTGACACATGTAAGCATACCATATTGTGAAATTGCAAGGAACCCGCATGTCAAGTCTGCTAGAAAGACTTGGGGCCGGAGAAACTGCTTTAAAATCTTGCCAGGGCTGAATCTTTTGAGGACCCCCGACACAGATCGTTCCGATGCTGATAGCTGGCCATGAAGCTGCTCAACCTCGCTCTTAATAGTCGGGATGAAGAAGAAAGAGAGTACAAAGCCTAGGCCAGTCATTGAACACTGCAACCAGTAAATGCTCCGCCAGTGACTAAAAGTGATGATTATACCACTGATACATGGTCCTACTCATGGAGTTAGTAAGTTCAATCTCGGTGAGCACTGCTGCGAGGTTTACCTATAGCTGATCCCGCGACACTTCCAACTTGCATAACGCCGACAGCTCTACCGCGAACCAAAGGATTGTAGATATCAGCAATGAAAGTCTGACCAGCCACCATATAGTACGTCCCGGTAAGACCTGAAAGCACTCTGAGCGCTGTGAAGCCTGGCAAGTTTGTCGCCACAGCAGTTCCAACAGAGGTAGCCAGCATAAAGAGGATAGCGGCATTGTAGCTGCGATTTCGACCAATTAACTCAGCTAGGGGAGACCATATCATCGAGGAGCATCCCATAGCAGCCAGAACGCCAGCATTTGTAGCATTGATTATTTCTGTAGTGGTTTTGAGGTCGGAAGCGATCTCGGGTGTGGCTACAAGTAGCGATGTGCTTGAAAATGTCACAACTAGACAATTCCAGCTGATTATGAATAAAATCAGATGCTTTCGTCTATTGCCAAGCTGCTGTTGACTATCCGTGTTTGAGGGAGGTGAAAATTCGACTTGGTCGGCCGAGCCAGATTCGTTGGTCGACCATAAAGTTGGCATCTCGTCGTGCATGGAAATAGTTATTCGTTAATTATTTAAATTTCTGGTCTATTCTGCAGATATTTCTTTTATCATAGCCGAGAATCGGAGTCAAAGGTAGACACCGAGCGATCGGCGTCGGCAGGTTTCACACGGCGCCGACCCAAGGTTACCGACAAGCCGACTTTGGGCCAATACATGCCGATCGATTTTTGATCCAAATGCACATACAGGGGTCTGTGAGCCTGTAGCGGAGATAAAACATATCTATCAAAGGAATCTTAGGTACTTTACTGGGCTGGGGGAAAAATTGCAGAAATACGGGTCGAGCGACGAATAAATACGTGTCAAGACTGTTGTTGAAAGACTGATCTATCTTGCTGGCCCCATCATTTCTTTCAGTATATGTTGAGGTCTTTTTCTTGTGTGCTTAAACTCTGCCTGACTAGTCTAGCTTCGTGATTAGGCCTATAGAGGAGCAATTGAGGCCCCTGTCAAGTGACGGTGAACGAGGCCAGGGGTCTGGTCACATTATGGTACAATAACATTTAAGCAAAATATTTATCATAGATGTTTCCATTCAGTATTCGCCAAAGGACAATCCTCCACTATAGCAGGCAATTAACCGGCCTTTTAGTTCTGAAAGCTTACTGCTAACACCATGCTTCTATGAGTACAGAAGCAGTCTGCCTTCGTGGAGGAATATATAGACGCTTGTGCTTAAGTATTCTCGTGCTCAAGTATCGTGTGTCGTCTATTGGCCATTTTCTAATCGCTACGCAACTGGCCGTGATCGCCAGACCATCC
Source organism: Fusarium sp. NRRL 25184 (assembly GCA_013755755.1). Taxonomy (NCBI): domain Eukaryota; kingdom Fungi; phylum Ascomycota; class Sordariomycetes; order Hypocreales; family Nectriaceae; genus Fusarium; species Fusarium sp. NRRL 25184. The sequence goes on from JABSSZ010000288.1 coordinate 15,075, forward strand.
GTGATTAGTGACTTATACTACTTGTTACGCCCATGCTTTTTTATAGGCGGATAATTGTCTGTAATATCGTTGACGAGGGAAGGTTGCTTACAATGGATTCGTTTACAAGATTGCCCTCAAGTGTTTACTCAAACCAGTTTTCTTTTAATTGGACGATCTTGTTGAAGAAATATCAAAATAGACCTTTCACTGCCAACAGCAACAGATGCTACAGGAATTATCAGAACAAGAGCAGACACTGCAAATGGGTCTGGAGGCCGCACGGAGGCGGTGGGCAGATCCATCAGACCAGATCTCGATCTGTGTGTATCATACCAACTCCAACAGGAGTTAAGTTAACAGTTCACGATTTTTCCTCAAAGGACGATTGATAATATTTATTCTAAAATTCAATTCTCAAAACTAATTAATGTCCATATTAGCTCACGTCTGGATGTATAGGCGTTTAGCTGTCGATATTATTCTCTTAATCACACGTTCATACCATCGAAACCTTGCTTCTCATATCTCTCCCATCTGACTGCTTATGAGAAGAAAGTCTTGAAAAAAGCTTTGCTGCAATAATATAATATTCGATCCCGGATCAGCTCAGTATTCTTCGGCCCAGCAAGAATGAGAAGAGAAGGTTGGCGTGCCCGCCTATTGCGTTGCTTTAATAAAAGACGCCACCCTCCCTTCTGTCGATTGACGACGCGATCTTTGGAATAGGTGGCACTACCAGCGGATTCAGCTTGAGGCAAAGCCAGTCGCAAACTCAAAGGCCCCCCATCTCGATCTAGGAGCGCACGGCGGAACAGGTTGAGGAAAACCGAAGGCCAGAATATGAGAGAGAAGACTTTAATAGATTAACTGAAAGTGCAATGAATATCTTACCACGGGTTGTTCTCGATGCAAAGACCCTGTCAGTTTGTACGAGAAAGTATGTCGCAAGAGTTGAATTTGTTAAAGCACGCAAGGAGTAGTTCAATGAGGCGAGATTCGGAGCTACGTCCTTACCATCGCCCACGACAAAAGGTTGTTCGGTGAAGCACATCGCTAGAGCCTCGGGATCACGGAGGGCGTAGCATGTAGTCAAGAAACCTATTGCTCCGATGTTTTAATCAGGAAGATGCAAATCGTTTCCAGTGGAAACCAACGAGTAATAGAATGGACCGCTCATTTGTTTTGAGATATAAACTCGTCATATTTGATAAAACCTATGGGATTTAATGAGCTGCCCCATGCCTCTTACTAAATGTTATGTAGACTCATGGCATCAAGTTTAGATCTTATCTTCCGAAGGTAAATGATCAATCTACTCACTATTCTATGAATGGTATAACACGAAAGTTTCTTTAATAGCTTTCGCAATCTATTTGCTATATTATAACTGATCCTGTGTAGCTTCCAGGCCATACAATGGTCCTGGCAACATCTCTTTCAGCATATCCATGATCTCTGGTTTCTTCGTATCGAAGTCGATGCGGAACTCTGCTCTTTGTGACCCAGTGACGAAATCTGAACCTAATAGCATTTCTTTTAGTGGTACCAATTCTACTAGCCTTTGCTTGAGTACTCGAAAGGCGTCGTTGTTCATGCCTAGAGTCTGTTTGAGCATGAGCCCCTTTTCAATATTGATCTGCGATAAGGTTGAGGTTTAAAGAGGCTTCAGCCCCAACACACAAAGGCAAAGAACACATATTAACACATATGGGCAATATACTCATTGCCCTCCCTGATGCCTAAGATCTAGCTTTTGGCTGAAAAGCTAGATATCCTGATGACAGCCTCCAATAGCTATAAATGAGCGCCCTGCTGCTCTTCCATCAAGATGATCCAGCGCATCGCACACAAGACATTCATAAGGTAAGATGACTAACCCCAGAAAGTCTATTAACTTAAGATAACACTCTCCAGATGACTTCCACTGCGAATGTATAACACTTTATTAGCCCTCAGCCTGTAATTGCTAAAGATGCAGTTATATACCCTATGGCTATTTACTGGGCAAGGCTCTATAAGAAAGGGCATAAAAGGCTTAGCTAATGCAAGAACTTTAGAAGCCTTAGTAATGCCATCCAGGAAGGCAGGTAAGATAGAATCCTCGCGCAAGTCATCTATTTCAGCTTTAAAGTCTATAGGGAGGCGACCGTACAAGACCAGAACTGCAAAAGAAGAAATGCCTTTAGGGATAAAAAGGCGTTATTTAGAATTGAGGCAGCTAGGATCGCGATGGAAAACCCGGCTTGGGCACATGAGGTCTTGGACCTGTGGGGGGGGATAAACCTTCGATTCCCTGATAATAAGTCAACCGGTGAGTGATGACTGTGCTGTTCCAAGAGTTGTGAGAGGAAAAAGCTAGACATGCTGGTGGCGTTCGGCGGAAAAGCTTATTAGAGTTCGGAAAAATATCAGGATTAGCTTCAGTTAATTAAAGCTTAATTGAATGAGTCACAAATGGTTTGAACACAAAGTCAATATTGATCATTGAGCTTTGATCATCCTGCGGCATAATTACTACATGATCATGATAAATACTTGGCTGGGCAACGTAGCTTGCCGGGGTCTGCTTGAGCCTCAGTCATATATAACTTGAGAATAGGAGGAAATAATATTGAAGAGGCATCTTGCGCGGTGTTTGTATACGGTTGAGAGGTCTCCGATATCGTACTCTAATTAGTATGGGAATAAGTAAATAAGGTCATTTATATGGGCCACTAGAACACGCAACGCGTCTGTCCTCACCCAGCTTTTTACAACAAGAGTCAACATCACTGTGGATCTCCGTAGCCATCAACCACGTTTAAATATGGCAAACATAGCTTCTGTCATCGCTCCAGTACCAGGGTCAATCATGGTAGGGATACCTGAAACTTCATGGAGTTGGACGCTACCAGCAACGATGTTCCCAACGATCTGTAGCGCGAAGTTGACATCTCCTTCAGTAGTAAGACTCTATTCCACCTTGATCAACATACTTGAATTTGAATTGGCGGAAGGCATCCTCCGAGGATGAATGGATCTCAAATGCCTTAGGTATCTAGTTAAATTAAACCACCATGATCGATAATGTACCCAAAGCAAATACATTCTGCTATCCCCAATCCCAGCCCAGCCTAAGTACCTAAGGTCGACAGTACTTACAGCATCATATCTTAAGCGCCCCGAAGAGTGGTCAGGATCCGGTTCCGACTTTGTCGGCATGGCTCACGGCCTCCCGTGGTTAGTACCACGCCCAGTAATGCATGGAAATCAATGAGTTCATCGCCACTTCGGCGATGGACCCTTACTCCTACACCAATATCAGTTAGATGCTGTAGCAATTTGTTGGTACTGTGGTATAATGTCTAAGTTATGAGCTAGATGTGTTATTTACAGCTGAGACTGATGGCTGAGATCTTATATCATCACATTGAACTTAGCACCGTAGGACTTTTATAATATCAAGTACGACAGACAAATCAGGCCGGGGTTCATCTCGTCCTCCCAGTAAGGTCACTTCTTAAAATCAGCATCGAATATCGTTCTCTATTCGTGGACGCGCCTGAGTTCCATTAGTGAACGTAAACGACTCCACGGCAGCCTTGTCAACCATCCTACATTGTCAGGTAATCGTACTACAAGGCTATTTCATTAATGCTAATAATACGAGCATCGCGCCCTGTTATGGTCTCCCAGAAGACAATGTCGTGGAGATGTTGTTACTTGGCAATGGAGCATCGTGCAGAAATATCAATACGTGTTTGGCTAATAGCAATTCTCTGAGTTAACAGCTGCAATAATATCCGGTAAACCCTCCCTAGCAAGAGCTATCATACATTGAGCAATAAACGCTTGTTCCGTGGGTGTCTTGACCTCCCAAAATATAACCATTGTGTCCTGCCGATTGATGCCTTTCACCTCCTAATTCTGTGCTACCCGAATGTCTTCAATCTCGTCCTTGCCATGGGCTGCCTTGATGCTGTCGAAGACGTACTCAATTGGAGTGATATAAGTCAATGGGCCTGTCTTTGCCGCCGCGTTATTGAGCACCTGTCCAGTAAACAGGAGACCAACAATACCACCGCCTTTGTCGTAAACAACCGAGCCGGAATCACCACGAAAGCTGAACCTGCCAATGTCGCGATGCTGAGATTGGAAGGCATATTCCTTGGAGTCGCCAACGCCCAATTTTTCGTCTTCGGGGAGTTTCACGCCCAAATGTCTGTCTTCGGCCAGGTTCACATCCATCTTGAACTCATGAAACTCTCCAGAAGTGGCACCTGTTGTTGCACCCAGCTTATATCCCTGGAGGGTGCGTTGCATGCCTGTTGGCGGATTGCTAGAGATGCTCATTGTCTGCTGTCCAAGAGGCATATCGTAGGTGAAACGAGGCGCATCCACCTCCCATTTCTTCCAGGCCTCTTTACCAGGCAATTGGTTGCTGCCTACACGCGACTTGTTGATTTTGATGAGAGCCCAGTCAATCCTCCCGCCCTCAATGCTTCTTTCCTTCCAGCCCGAAGTTGCATAGAGCTTGCCAATACTCTGTTTACCCTTGTTGAAGTAGTCAATCTTTGCTGTCTTCTCTTGAACTAAATCATTCTTCTCAGCGTCCGCTTGAACTTTACGTGCTTTCTGCTGCTCAGCGGTTCCAGACATAGTAGCTGTGTCCCTCTCTATCTCAGAGATTTCATCGTCAATTCGCCAAATGGTGTAGTTGTGCTTGATCCTGGGCGGATATTCGAAACCTTCGGAGAGAATCATGGAACGAGGCTTAAAGCCGTCATTGTCGACTCGATGCAGATCGGATCGCTTCTCAGGAGGCACCATCTCTGAGTCACCCTCCTTGTTGACTCCAAGTTTGAAGCCGTTGATGGCGGGTCGAGCAACGTGGTGGTTGGTGAGGCCGTACTTCTCCCAAGATGATGAGCCCTTCTTCTTGATCTCGATGTAGCACCCGAAAGTGCCAGACAGAGGACTGGCCTTGTCTTTCTCATTGTCTTTGAACTTGTCCACGTATCGCGCACCACCAATGGGGTCACCAAGGTCGATCTTTGCTTTGTAGTCTCCATGGATTCGCAGATTGCCTTCCAACATCCTGCTCAAGATGGTCTTTCGGTCACCTCTTGGCATCAACAACTCGAAATCGGCAACGTGGCATGCGACGTTGTGCTCGATGTGGACAGGAAGTGTCGAGTATCCATACTTGCTCAGGTTGCTTCGAATATCATCGATAACACTCTGCCAGTGTTCTTCCTCTGACTCATAGTTTACCGAGATGTAAAGAGTGATTGGGTTGCGGTGCGAAATGTAATTGAGGCCATAGCGGAGTAGTGCCACCAGAGTCACTCTCTCGCGCGTCGATGAATGAGAGTTGAGGCGTCGGTGAACCAGGGCGCGAATGTTGTCCCAATCCTTCAGGAGTTTCGGCTGGTCTCTCACAGGAGCACAGTAAATGTCGTTGTTCAGCTCGGGTGCGATGATTTCAACGTGAAGTTGAGTGTCGTTGTCACCGGCATCTCGGACAAACTTTGTCGACGTCTTGACAATACGTTCGACGGCGTCTTTGCGAAGACTTTCTTCTTTTGTCCCAAAGACCCATGGTGTAACGACCAAAATTGTTGGCTGTGCAGTTTCAGGGTGGTTGCGCTGCTCTCGCATCACGATGTCGACGCTGGTGTAGTCTAGGGTTTCGAGGTTGCGAGCTTTGAGAATACTGTGTACCTCTTTGTATATCTTGGCTCGGACATCGTCGCCAAAGACGGGAGGAAGACGTCGGGCCTGGGACCAAAACAGAGGCAGGCGTCGCAACTCTGGTGAGGCGGTACGAAAGCGGGCTGACTTGATGACAACCAGAGGTTCTGTCTCATCGGACGTCTCAGGGCTGATGAGAGATCCATATGGATTGCGACGGCTGCGTCCAGGGTTGGAAGGGCCACTGGGACTGTTGGAAGACATGATGATTGAAGTTCTGTAAAGGTTGATTAGCTAGAGTTCTGAAAGGACGGACGAAGGACGGACAAGGGGTAAGAGAAAGATGAAAAGAAGACATAAAGAAAATAAGGGAATATATACCGCTTTCGAAAGCTGAGCACGATGCGAAACTCAATATGTAGACGTTAAATTGAGATAGGAGTTGGTGGTGGAGATATGGTTGTTGCAATTCGGGGATACACTCAAGGCTTGTGGAGCGATGAGAGTTGTGATGATGTTGAAGTGAGATGAATTCGTAGGGAAAGCTGGCGGTTTATATACACGGATTTGTTGGCCTGAGGCTCATAAAGTTTCTATGATTCACGAACGCTGAGAGCCGTACTCGATGGTTCTCGAACCGTTGAGAGCCAAACTCGTGGATGATTCACGAACGATCAAGCTTTATCTGCAAACTTAAAGATGACTCACAGACGAAACAGTCAAGTGGCTATTGGGGAGAGGGGCTTCGGTCAAGCTCATCCCTGATATCTCGGATGTCAAAAAGGAGACTCTCGATGATATGGTAGGGGTAATCTTGAGCAAACTGTATCGAGAATATGTTTTTCGCTTGCTTCACCCGTCGAGATCGGTCTTTTGTATCTTTCTGCAGCTCTTTAAGGAACTTTTGGAAGAGCTCGGCTTGCTGGTTTACCTGTTGAAATAAGTAAGCTCGTGTACTGCTTAAGCATAAGGTTGCGGCACGCACAATATTCTTGATGAACTCCCTGAAAACGTCGATAGGTGAAAGTGTAAAAGGTGTCGGCCCACGACCTGGACCACATCTGACATGAAGAAATTGGTAGCAGCTCCCAGCATCGACTCCATTATGGCATGGACAGAAGTGGGCATCGCCAACTGGGTCCCACCTTTATCCTTCCTCATACTCTCGAGCGCAATCTCCAGGGATCTGTTTGCCACGTTGGTCTTGTCTGTCTCGTGTGTTGCTGTGATTATTGTTTCTAGGTAGTCGTCAGCCTATCCCAATTCCGGGCGTATCTAATGTCACCCTTACTGACATCAAGTATCCATATCCACAGGTGCCTAATCATCAATATTCGTTTTTCAGCTTGGTCACCTGTCAGCACTAACACATGAACTGAGATTTCTAAGTACTAACCTTGACTCTGCTTCCGTTGCAGATATCGAGACACGACCTGGTCATTGTCTCTCTGGGAAGTATCCTGTAACACCGGATAGTAGAACTGGTCGAGCGTTATAGGGACATGCGTGATATTTCTCGTGTTGCGACTGCGGATCGGCTCGCTCAAGCCGTCTGACTTCCCTTCTCGATTAGCAATCTTTTCTGGGCTTCCAGCTCCTGCCGAGGTTGATGGAAAAGGCTGCAAGCTTGTTTACAAATGCTGGTTCACCCACTATAAAGATCGGGAGCGTTATTCACAGCACCGAAAGTCCGCTAGGACAGACGTGGAGCCGGACCAATGTATGATAGTTCTTGCTAGGAAGTGTTTAGCGCACCTTCTTGCAGCTACTAACTCAGATGATATGAAGATAACATCATCTGGTCTTTATTCCAGCTTTGTTCCTTTTTGTACATGTTGCCGGGCCGTTCGGAGCCAGAAATTCATCCCATATCGATGCCCAGAGTCTGGCATGGCTAAACATGGTCTTTAGATATTCCTTGCTCTTCAGGTCGATATGGGCTCTGGTTTCGTGTTCAAAATCCACATGTCCAAGACTGTTCCCAACAAAGTATGGAATGCCACATTTCTGAGTGATGCGCTTGTCGAGAAAGTCGAGAGTAACCCATAGTGCCAGGGGATCTACAAAGTCCTCCGAGGATGCGGGGAACCCATTACTTTGGCCTAATCCCAAACTCACAGCGGAATGAACTCCGTTGAGTACGTGAGTCGAGGCAAGACGTAACCTCTCTGCTGCTAAGAGATACGCCGCGGAGAAAGTGTGATAGATGACACAATTTGTCTGCAGCTCACTTCCCCCTTCAAAGCGCTGTATGAGCTTCCGACTCTGCCAATAAGCTTCTGAGCCAGGCCACGCCTTGTCCAGATACAGATCGGGGCAAGTCTTGTCGTCCAGGGTCTGTCCAGCTGCAATGATGACGAGAAGAATTGATATGACCAAGTGATGCGGCTCAGTTACAACAACAGACTGTGTAGCAGAAGAGTAGCACAGCGCCTTCAGGGTCACAGAAATTCCTTCCACCAGCCTCGTCTCATGGATAGAAGGAAAAAGCAGTCGATCCGATCCCAGCTAGGCCAACCTTTATTGCCCGTGTCAGGTCCTTGGGGCAAGGAAGGACAACGGTGCAGCTCTTTGAGGGAGCTGTGTTCGGGAGAATAGGATCTGCACCGACACTGGATCGTAGATCACAAATCTGTGAAGCAACAGCGAATCGGTTGAGCCACTTACTCCCGGGAACAAAAGTGTCGGTCTCGGCATAGGTGAGCTCAGCAGGTTGGCGGTCATCTTGATAAGAGCTAGGTGACTCTTCAACATTGTATGCTGTACTCTGTGGTTCAAATCCCGCGATGGATCGACTATATAAGAAAGGCAATTCATCTGGGGAGGGAGCCGAGATATTCGTCTGGTCCGGCAGTGGCGGAGTGTTGTGCGAATCAAGAAAGTCCACGCTAAGTGATTGCTGCATCATCAAGGTATCCAGTCCTTGTTGCAATCGTTGAAGTTGCTCCTTGAGTAGTACGGTCTCTTCTGACGCAGAGGTGGAGAGACTTGATGGGGGAACGGCACGTCTTCTTGATGGCTGTCAGTTTTGAGGCCCCAGACATGCGAACAAATGTCCCGTCACAAGACAGTGGCGCTGTCATACTTATTTGGGTTTGACGAAGCTTGTTTTCGCTTCCTTTTACTTGATGCATTCTATGGATCTTGATAGCTACATTCAGCACCTCTGCCAGGGCAGTTGTGGCATGGCGATTGACCAGAACACTGCAACAGTAGCTTCAGCACTGGAGTAACCAGATCGATGGAGTAAACGAGAGATGTAGTAAATAAGACTAACTTTGACCTTGCGACGCTGCCATTCAGTGCTACATTGATCCTGGTCAGCGTATAAGCATGGTAGAAGAACCAAAATAACATACCAAGCATGGGGAGTATATTCATCCCTCTTGCTGGATTTCTTCGTTGTCGAATTCGAGGACATTTTTCGGTTCTTGTTTACCCCTCAAAAAATAGACCGGGAACTGCGGGATTGAAGGTCCAAGTTGGCTGAACAGCGCGACAGACGAACTCCAAGTCACTTTGCCCAGCATTTCCGCACTGAAGTGCCGAGGCAAGTCCACCAACTGCATTGGTATGTCACACTTCCCCGCAATTTCGAAACCTGGGGTAAATACTGGCTGCATCGCCTCTAGACTCTGAATAAATACAATGGCAATTACTCATATACGCTTTTGGCATGGCTACTGGTCAATTATCAGGTAAGTACTATTGGAAAAGCTTTAAATATTTGAGTTGCGTTAGGGGAATATTTAAATAGATAACATTGTTTAAGAAATACAGGTTTAGAACTGGCATACTCTCTGAACGAGAGCTTTGAAGAAAATCAGGCCTAACTAATATACTGCAATAATAAAAGCAATAGTAAGTAATACAGTCGGAAGGCTGTGTATAGATACGGCAAGTGACTTCTTGGTTTCTGAATGAGAGGCCGATATATCCACCACGGTAGTAAGGGCGGAGTCCTCGGTTGTCGTTGCGAAACCCCCAGTGAAAAAGTCTGATCCCGTCTCTTCTGTCACTGGTGTCTCTGCTGGCGTCTCTACTGGTGTCTCTACTGGCGTCTCTGCTGGCGTCTCTGCTGGCGTCTCTGCTGCCTGTCCATCGCAATTGTCTCGTTTCAATGCTCTTCTAAAGCAGTCTCCGCCTGCGTAATTGCATACAGCATCCCATGGACAGTACCAGTCACTGTTAACCCCGACGCAGAGCTTTGATGGATGGATACGGGCGACGGTTGGGCAAGCAGGAGACTTGTAGCAATATGTATCAGTGCTTTTGCATACAACAGGAATCACCGGATATGCACGTATCCGAATAAGAGATAGGAATCTTACCGAATCAGTTACAGCTGCTCCACAGAGCGATTTGTCCAAGAGATCACAGCATTGCTCACTGGGCGTGCCACTGTTTACGCAAATGGCAGATAATGGACAACAACCTCCGGCGCAGCACTGTGCAGCAACCGAGCAGCAGCCGGGCTGATTGGAGCAATGAAGTTCCGTTCCAGCTAGATCATTGCAGTCCGATACTGGATATGGGGAGACGACCTGCGCACACACAAGGCTGCAGGCTTGAATAAGGAGGAAAGTGAACAGATTCATGATAACGGTGACTGATAGTTCCTGATAAAGATGTTGAAGATACCAGTGTTGGCTGTTTTCTTGGGACTCTGGGTCAGTTGATTATATAGAAAACTGCGTGAGACGAGGCGTTACGGTATCTCGGCAATGTCGGCATCAAAGAAGCAAGGTTATCATACTAGCAAGCACATCTTTACGTCCCTAATTGCTACCAGATGACCAAAAGCGTGATCCTATTGGTTTCTTCTGGAGCTCAAAACTGTGGCGTCAGCAAAAAGCCCGTGCAGCTCAAGGATAGCATTCCAGCTTTGCCAGCCTCGTGACTACACAGACTAGCGAGACCCTGTATTGTACACTTATTTCAAGGGTGGCTTACCGCCAGCCAATAAAATGATTAAGCTTGCCTACCTGCAAGCATTTAGTTCCAGACTGTCTTTACTCTTAATACTGGTACTTCGCCCTCCAGAAGTAAAAAATCTTCACACTTTAAAAGAGCTTTGTAAAGAGTCCCCTAGCCTTAGGCTACAATACCTAAATCCTTTCACCTCTGATGGTTAAGGTCCCAAGCTTTTTTGCCTCTCCTAGTCTGCCTAAGGCATATCTCAATGGAGACATGGGTGATGGAGCTTTAGGCAATATTCAGGGATTATGCATAAGTGCCATAGCTCCGGTACTGTTAGCGTTTAACTTAGTGGAACTTAACCTTTAAGGCTTGCTCCTGTGTTCGTCACCGTACGATGCTTTAGAGTTTCGACCTCGACAAGTCTAGATTCAGAAATTATCAGTACGGTATGTGATAAGGAAAGCTACCGTAAGAAATAGCCTTGTCTTTTTACAGAGAACAAGCCAAACAAATCCAGGTCGATTTTAGTCTGTAACGGGTTCTTCAACTGACCAGGAAAGCTATTTCGCTTACAGACTCATCTTTTGAGTATGATTTATAGAAGTTTGATTCATATGTCCGACAGGACTGACGCATTACGCATATCTCAATTGAATGCGCAGCAGCTATGTTCCGTTTTGCCCATTTACCTTATGTAAGTCATTCCTCGGCAGCACAACTGGCTTAACTGAAGATTCATTGACTGTGATAGCTTGATAATCCCATTGCACACAACCAGGCTACTTCGCTCGAGTAATCAAAGAACCATCCAGAAACAGAGCTATCTATTGCGGCTCTAGAGATGGCCTTGAAGGTCGTGAGAGATTTTCTACATACGGATGGTCTGGGGAATATTCTCGACGGTAAAATAATTACCTCTCACGGCGTTGTTGCTCCTAAAAAAATGCAGGATCGATAATGTTCTTGTTGGAATCGTAACATAAGAGTCAGACTGGGGATGTACTTCAAAGCATTGTCGAAGTATTACGCGTACGGACAAGTGGGCGATGGTATGCAGCAGGACAGTCTTCCGCTCTGATCCTCTCGGCAGTTGACTCAGCTTCCTCCCCTGGACGACATTAGGTCAGAAATCTAAAAGGAAAGGGATAGAGCTTTATCTTATAGAACTGCAACATTAGTATAAAACTTGCTAGAATAGCCCTTCAAGCTTTAGAAAGACCAGGTATAGATCACTTTAGGAAGCAAGGTAAAAGCGTGTGATAAATTTGAATCTGTTGGAATGGATATTTTTAAGGCCAGAGCTCCTAAGCTGTAGGGAAATGCAGGTCGCCACTCTTCATCCTCATTGTTTTACCAAATACCTGTAGTAGAACAACAAGAACAAATGCAACAGCACAAATACCAGCCTGCGTGCCAAAGCTGACTTTAGCACCCACTGAATGAGCCCAATTGACTTGAAAATAGCTGATAATAAACCCCCCAGCAGCTACCAGGTGTCAGCAGTAGTCAATAAGATGTTATGTAATTCACTCACTTCTCGCAAAATTGATCCATGCAGCTACCTCGCCGGATGCTTCGGGATAGCTGTCGAGGTTATAGGCATTTAAAGCGACTGTAGTGATCATTATACCAAAGACATATAGGCCCCAGAACAATGCTGTGATCATGAAATGATAGCCGTCCTCAAGAGCGAAACCTAGTCCGACTAAACCAGCAAGCATGAACGGTGTGCTCAGCCAAATTGCACGCAGTCTGATCTCGGGCTCAAAGTGGCCGTTGTGCGTGTTGATGAATTGGCGTGCGATTCCATCGTGTAGCCAGTGGCCAGCTACCTCGCCCAGAATGGCGCCGACAACCGGTGTAAAATAGAAAAAGCCGATCTGCTTGGGACCAAAGTTGTATAGTGGTGTGAGGAAGATTGACAACGTTGTGTTGATACCAACGACCCACGCAAAGGTCAGTAGGTAGTACAGGCAGGACAGGAAGACAGTTGGCTTGATGATGACGCGAAATGGTCGCATGCATGCCTGACCGAAGCTGTTACGAAGGTGGCGAGACTTATACTGGGCAAAGCCCAATAGGTTGGCAACGCGTGACCCTCGAGGTGGTTGATTGGCAGCACTGATGCGGCGGTCATAGTAGGTCTCCTCTACAAACAGAATTGTAAGGATGAGCGCGAGCGAAGTCTGTTATGGTAAGGTCAGCTCTGAACTTCAAGTAAGAGAGACTATAGTCGGTCATACTTCAGCAAAGTAGACCCAGAATGCAATGGGCCACGACTGTGTCGTAATAATGAACGCAGTCAACAATGGGCCCATATAAGGAGAGAGGATAATGAAGGCAGCCCAAATGTTAATCTTGCGAGCACGCTCGTGGAAGAAGAACATGTCGAATATGAACATCAGTCCTCCACCCTGGGATACAGTACTGAAAAACCCGTTCAAGATACGAGCAGCCATGAAAGACTCAAAGGTCGTAGCAGCCGCACACCAAGCAGCCGTAGCTGTGGCGACGACAAGGAAATAGAACAGAATGGGCAGACGGCCTGCCCATGCGGAGAGGGCTACAACAAAAATACCTCCTGCACCAAGCATGAAAACATTACCCACTTGAGAGTGATTAACTGTGTCTGGACTCATGTTCCATTGTCTGGAGATAAAGAATTAGCACTATGATCTAAGTCGTAACACGATCTTGACATACTCTGCCTGGGGAATGAGAGTAACAGCACCGGTAGCGCTGCCATAATCGGGAAGGAAGGCTGCGAAACTGATGATGAAAAGAATCACATGTTTCTTGACGGGACTCCAATTGAGAGGGTCATTCGGATCTTGTGAAGGTTGTGGAATCAGAACGGTATAGCCATCCTTGGCGGTCTTGAGGTTTCCTTGATGTTCAGTGTCGACATTGGCTATATAGCCTTCCGAATCTTTGAGATCCGAAGGCAAGACTGCCTCGCCGACTTGTTCATCCATTGACTGCTTTGGCTTCAGATAGTCCATACTTGTGTGAGCTAAGATCTGATGGACTTTTAGATAGCTTATCACTGAGCCTAGAGGCAAGAAAGGGGAAAGTATATAGATTCTGGTAAATGGAATGCCCAGAAGTGAAGGTCTACTTTAAGTAGATCTGCAACAGGGGGGAAGTCCATGCTTTATCTTTGAAATCTCCAGCCCCGATAAACATTTCCGGTAGTGTTATAGCCGGCCTCAGGAAGTAAGAAAACTTCTGACGTTGACTCAGGGTGCCAAAATACTCTAGTCTAAAGTCATGATAAGATATACTAAGTTTACCTAAGTCTGTCCTAAGTATACCTAAATCTTTTTGTCACTTGGACAAAAGGTCATCAGCTTGCTTGCCTACCCATGCCGGATATTATTCCCGGATGCGGGGAATTAGGAAGTGATGCCACGATCCGATCTAGAGTCTATGATTCCCTGGGGCCCCGCGTCTGCAAGTACGCTAGCCTCTGGAAGAACATCCGGTTTCTCGGAAAACCTCAAACTCAAATTGGAATCTTCCGCCTTCCGGCCTCAACATCTCAAGCTTTCCGGGTCTTCCGCATCTTCCGGTCCAATACAAAATAAAACAACTGAGTGACATATTCTAACAAACCATTTCGGCGTGAATGTCTGCTAAACAAACGGCCCTCAGCAGTTCATTGGGTTCATTAATGCAATAATTTCTGCAATCTCAACATGAAAGACTTTGAGTACGATGTCAAGACAAACCGAGTTGTCTTTGGTTCCGGGAGTATCAAAAAACTCCCAGCCGAAATAAAGCGTCTTCAAGTCTCCCGACCACTCCTCCTTTGTACGCCTGGGAAGAGCCACCTCGCGGATCAACTGTCCGCTATCATCAAAGATGCTTCTATAGATATCGCTGGCATATTTCCCCACGCCACAGCACACACCCCAACATCAGTAACGGAGCGTGGAACTGCATTTCTTGAGTCTGTATCAGCAGACTGTGTTGTTTCCGTCGGCGGAGGCTCGGTAGTCGGACTCGGAAAGGCCGTCTCTATCCGTTCAGGCGTACCTCATATCAGCATTCCAACGACTTATTCGGGCTCCGAAATGACTCCCATTCTCGGCGAAACAAAAGACGGTCTCAAAACTACTAGATCTGACCCTAAGATCCTGCCTGCTGTAGTCATCTACGATGTGGACCTCACCTTGACTCTACCACCTACAATCTGCAGTACATCCGGTATCAACGCCATCGCCCATGCAATCGAGGCACTCTACGCCCCAAATGCCAACCCAATCAATTCTATACTGGCTCTTGAAGGCATAAAGTCATTGGCTAACGCTCTGCCCCAAATCGTCAAAGACCCTGACTTCAATGCCCCTCGCGATCAGGCTCTCTACGGTGCGTGGCTTTGTGGTACCGTCCTGGGCAACTCATCAATGGGACTACATCACAAAATCTGCCATGTGCTCGGTGGATCGTTCGGACTTCCTCATGCTGAAACGCACACTGTCATGCTTCCTCATTCCTTGTCTTATAATGCTCCCTGTATCCCCGAACAAATGGCGAAACTAGCCGCTGTTCTCCCTGGAAGTGACGGCGATGCGTTGAAAGGATTAGACTTACTACTGGGAAAGCTTCCAGTGCCCCGCGGATTAAAAGAGTTGGGAATGAAAGAAGGTGATATTGAGAGAGCAGCTCAGATTGCCACAAGCAACCAATACCCTAATCCGCGACCATTAGAGTTTGATGGAATTTTTGAACTACTACGGAGAGCATGGGCTGGGGAGCCTGGAAAAGCAAATTTATAATTAAGAGCACTATATTGTAGTAAATACACATACGCCCTAGCCTTGCTATAACAGTCCATTTCCTCGTAGTCTTGCCATATCCGCTTTCAGCATATCGTTATCCGCTCATATCCTCGCGTTTTCTATATCTGCCTCGAACAACTGCTGCCTTAAATGATCAGCCTCCTGATCTCCCATAGCCCTCATTCCTTGCCTGATGGAATCGAGTGAGACTTCTGCATGAATAACTCCCGGCCAACGATGTTGGATGTCTTGTGATTCGTTTTTGTCTCTGCCTCCATTCAATTGTCCCGTGTCAGCCGTGTAGGCATTGGAACTGCCATTTGCCGAAATGTATCCTATTACCACACATCCTCCTGATCAGACAAGACCCATAATTAGCATACATCTTCCATAGATATACTTAAGCTCGGAAGTTCCTACCTGATAGCAGTTTGCTAATTTCAACAACTGGAGAACATAGGTCGCAGCTCCTTGTCCAATACTACGTTGCTCGGCGACTATATGTATCAAGGTAGAATGCACCTCACGCGCCATATTGGCAGCATCGCCGCAGATGTATATGTATGCACCTGCCTGGAGTAACTGATTAACCTGCTTGCCCATCTGCCGTAGGCGATGCTGCACGTATAAATTCTGCTCTCCTTCTCGAGGGAAGGCCGTGATGAGTTGGAACACGCCACCCATTTGGTGTTGAAGATCCTAAATGTTATTAGTCAACTTCTGCATACGTGACAAGGGATCAATGTACCTCTAATTCCTCTTTGCATATAAAATCCTCGTTGCTTTCACAGCAACCGAAGAAAAGTAGAGTTCGACCAACGGTTTGGCCTTCTCGAACTTGTTTCGCCCTCTCCCGGATAAAACCGCGGAATGGAGCCACGCATGTCTCCGCACCGATCATGATGATGGGTGTTGAGGGTGACGAGGGCAGTCTGAACTTGGAGCGACGGATGTGCACCGGTATCCTGTAACGGTGATACTCCTCACGAGGCGCAAGCACGGCGTGCATTGAATGCCCGACGTTACCGTTCTGCGATTCTTTGACGGCAAGTAAATAGTTAGTGGCAACCCCCAGAAGGGGTTCAGTATCATGGTGTATCTTCTTGGACTGGACAGCTGCCATTATGGATACACGAGTCGGCTCCTCGACTGCTGAAGATGCAATAGAGTAGAAACGAGGTTTGAGCCTTGTCATGCCCTCGACCAAGATCGCAAATGGGACGTCGTGCCAGATAGAATCCTGACCAGCCAAGCTAAGAAGCCGTGCAACGTTGAGTAATCGTGCATGCACCTGCTCAGAGAAGTAATCCTTATCAGTACTCAGCCTTGTCATCTGCCTCCTGGCCACCTCGTGTGGTGCGTAGTCTTTGAGTACTGCTAAAAGTTCACGCGACACAGGCCCGCAGATGTCCATATAGAACCTGGCAATTGCCTCGTACGTCGTCGGGGTGGGATACTGAATCTTTGTCTCGTAGTCCACGGAGTGTAGGTCAATGACTTGATGTCTTTTGTCCAGAAGCCCGAGGACACGTAGAAACCGCTCGACCTCTTGGTTGGAGTTTGTTGGCCAGACGGCAATATGGTCACCTGTCTCATACGAGAGGCCACTCCCGGCCAGATCAAGTTCGAGAAAAATGCAATTTCTGTCTCCAGTAGCAAACAGTTCCCTTGAGCGGCGAACATTGGCCAAGAATGGATTGTGCTCGTTGAAAGGGCCGGAATTTATGCCTTTGAGTGAGGCGCTACTGTGTTCGCCAAGATATACCTGGCTACTCGCGCGACTGAGGACCGAGTTTTCTGTAACGACAACTGTAGGCTCAAAGTTGGAGATATGGTTCTCTTCTAGGTCGAAATTCTTGCCGAAATCGGCCATAGCAATATTAAAGCCAAAGAAACAGCTAGAGCGATGGTGTCTTGAGTGTCCAGGTCTTTGAGAATTTCGTTAGACCGAAGAGTATCGTTCCAGAATGCTCCGCTTCTTGTAGAGGATTGCATAGTTTGGACGTAAGGGAAGTTGGAGTGATGATTGATTTGTCCTCCCCATCAACGTATGACACCCGTTGAAAGATAACACTCAATGCCTATTAAAGGGAGGTCCATTGAAAACAAACAACCTGCCAAATGTAACAATTGAATTGTCTAATCCTTTGTGCTCTAGTTGCTAGGGCTTGTAATTCTAATGACCTTATTTCCTTATCCGTTCAGAATGCGAAAACACTGGTAATAGAAGCGCCCAATATGCACTTCCCAACACTGTGTCCTCTGACAGGCAGTTAGTTCCAATTGATCCGACAGGGATAATAAATTAAGCCGCGACAGCCCCCAACATTTCAGCCAGAACTAAGAGGTTCCCATGACGCAGACATTATGTGAAAAGTGTAAAATGTATATCATATTAGCTTCTGCTAGATTCTAAATATCTTTTGGGACTGTAAGCGAAAAGCGAATCTTCCCAAAATGGCCAACTTACGAGAGCTTGCAAAGTCTACCCGATGCGTGGACTTGGAGAAGCACTTACCGCTTTAGGGCAGATCGCGAGACATGGCTTGTGAGGGTCGTCCCACTGGCTTTGCCAAGCATGGTTTGTATTGATAACTGATGCTACCATTTTGACTTGCTCCTCACTGTGACAAATCACACCGCTAAAAACGGTCATGATTGGGAGCTAAATGATCATTTTAAACCGGCACCAATGCTATAGATGGACGACAGTATATGACACAAACTCAAATGTATATGCGTCTCCTTATCTAGCTTGAACTATTCAACGTATAGCCCAAAATAGAGAGACTGTCTAATAGTGGGGGTATGAAGTTGCAAGGGGGATCAGGTCCAAGTTAGCTTCGCTAAAGAACCCAAATAAGGGAAGTCTTCACGCTCCTAGCTTCAACAATCTGTCTGGGCCAAGTGAATACGCTTTGCAAACGCGTATCCCTCCCAGAGATATTTGTTTTTGTGTTCCGCTTATCCATTACAGCACACTACCCTCTGGTCTCAAGCTTCAAAGGCCTCCAGCTTCCTTAAGGAATTCCTGAATACTCGTCGGGCGTAAACCTGTAAGCGGCCCAACGCCCCATGCCATGGCCTTTTCCTTGGGGTTATGGTTTGCATTTGTGAAGCCCTGAATTCTCATTTGATACAATGCCGTATCAGCGCTATTGGAGTCCAAAAGGCTGTGTAGCTGATTCACGGTGTCGGTGAGGGTGACGCTCCTTGACTGCCATATGGTGTCTTGACCCTTGACCACTTCAAAGAGATCTTTGTAAGTGATTGATTCCCCAGCCAGTAGCGTAGCTTGTTGCATTTGGGACCCGGTTGCAATACTGTCGGTAATCACGGCAAGTGTAGCCCTGGCCGTATCCCTAAGAGTCGTTAAGGTTACTTTCTGCGTGCCATCTCCGTAAATGTCAAAAACCTTTGTATGGTGATTCATAACCCAAGCGATGCCAATCTCGCGAAGTGGGTTCTTTTCCTGAGTCAAGAGATATTCCATAAACCAGCCGTGGCATATCATGGTCCATTTTACGTCTTGCTGAGACCGCAGCTTGCTGCGGACCACCTCGTGCGTCGGAGCGCTGAACATCGGCAAATCTGGGAAATCTTCGATGTTGATATTCCACTCAGAGGGAATCATGTGTTTACACCGAACACTCTGACTACAAGCCTCGAGGATGTTTAAGTGAGCCTTGATGTAGAAATCATTGGGGCCACTCAGCGTCGAAATAACACCATCACAATCTTGTAGACTGCGGAGGAGGCTTTCGGTACTGTAGTCAGTGAGGCGAACTTGGACGTTGATGTGTTTGAGCTGCGACTTTTCGGACCCCGTGAGGACTACAATTTGGTGCGTTGATTTGCAGAACTCTTTGGCAAAGGCGATGCCTACGTCACCAGCACCCACAAGAGCGATTTTTGCCATACTTGGATAGGACTTTCGTAAAAAGAGGGATAAAAAGCAAAAGATTTATTAGCATTAAAATTGCAAAAAGGAATATAAATACTTAAAAGAATCCAGGGTAATAGGTATCCTTATTTACTACTGTGGCATCTGACAGACAGTAAATACTTTAGCTTTTATTTTCAAGGCTAGAAAGTATCTACACACTACCCCAGATATTACAAATTAACGATTGGACCCTCTGGCAAGACAATGGAGTAAAATCAGGCTCAGGTAATCATATGGCGATAATTACTCATGTAGATTGTGCAAGTTCTGTGCAGGTGTGGCACGGACCGTGGGTCTGACAAAACAGGATAATGACTTCTAGAGTACACTAGAGTCTGTTGATATTCCACCTTTTCCGCTGTTATAGGCCTTTTTACACGCCGTAGACACATGGTACATACCTTGGGGGATTCGGCTACTGTAAGCTCAGGTCTCGGGACCCGCTGGATGTGTTTTGTGGATACCACAGGCGACCCACTTGACATGTTGAATGTCAACTCGCTTAACCGCTGAAATAGGAAAGTCTTGATCGCTGCAACAAAACAAGGTACGTCATGTAATCTGGGCATATCAGCGGGCCTTAGCGCGCAGCTGGGTATCTAACTGGAGCTGAGGTAATTATGTACGCCTGATAGAGGGGATACAATTACGTGTCAGGTAGATTGATTACAGAAGGAGAATCTGATTGAAGACATGTTAGAGACATAAACTTCCTATATTGGACCAATTGCGAGATCCCGTCTCGTCCTGTTATAAAATTAGCTTAGTAAACCGGATGGCGGATACGTTATGCTTTTAAAAACTGATGTTACCACGCAGTAATCCAATCCTCCTTACCCTCAAGTTGTAGAGTAGGCCTGTCATTTGCTTGGACAAACCCATGCAACAAGTGAAGCTCCAAGACTCCTTATTAGCTTCATAAGCCACTTTTATCTCTACTCGACCGACCCCAACCGAGCCCACTACATATCAACAGAAACATCATCCACGATGCCAGCCTCGAAAGGAAATCTTACTGGTACTTCTGAGCCCCATGCCGTCCCTCACGGCCGCTGGGACTCGTTCCCCGAGGAGCCGTTTCCAATGTACGCGGGTACCAAGTCGATCATCTACAGGTCAGAGGACGGGAAAGTTGTGGTGGGCATGCTGAGGGAGAAGGGCGGTGATACTCTAGTATGGCCTGTCGACGAGTTTCTCTTCGTGACGGAGGGTACAATCAAGATGGACGTTCACGGCGGCGAGAGTTTTACACTGAGCAAGGGAGACGTGATGGTAATGAAGAAAGGTCAGAAAATCACCTTTGAGTGTAGCGATGACTTTGCGAATGTAGCAGTATTCATGGACTTTCAAGAGAAAGTCACACTTGTCTAGTTGGTTACCATAGTAAGCTGCGGGAGGGAGAAATGATATGAACATCATGCTTGTTCCTCAATTCATCAGCAACGTCGGAACAAAAGAACTAAGTGTGGGTTCGAGAAATATAGACATTTCTTAAGTCTTGGACATTGAACATTCAACTACATTGAGTTTTTGGTAGAGACCACTGCCCCATGGCAGCCTCAATTTGAGGTTTTGGAAGATCTGTGAGCAACGCACGTTCACTTTCGTGAGAGTCAAAGATATCGAACCAAGTTCAACTTTATATACAACAATTACAATAAATTGCAAGTCCAATGAGGATTTCCGCACTGTACATACAAATTTCCAACAACACTTTCCTAAACACCAGTTGCCTCTACAGCTAAGCATTGTCTCTGTGCCTCAACTTATAGCTTACCTGTCGCCGGTAGTTCGTATAGGTAGTCTTGGGTGAGCTTCACCACCTCACGAGCGAGACCAAAACTGTAGACGTATCCTCCTGCATTCTGACCATAGGCATGAACAACTCTCTGTCCATCCAAGACTTCCCGCTCACACCTCACGCCGCAGATGCGTGGGTTCATGGTGGCATAAATACCGACGTGATCGTAGAGAATGGGCCAGTCCTTGGGATCAGGCGATGGAAACACATCAGGCTGGTTGAGGTGGGCGTTTTTACAGATCTATATTGCAAGTCAGCAAGACTACGGTTTCGCTCAAGGATGGACTACTCACATGGGTGCGTTGCTCCTCGGATACGGAAAGGTCACGGCTATTCTCGGTCAAAACACCTCCAACGTAGACAGTGCCGTCCTTTCGCGAGAATGCGGTTGAGTAGTATCCTCTGTTTCCTCGCCGGATAAACAATCGGTCGTAAGTGACGGGAGCTTTAGCAACGACAGTTTGCAGCCTCCAAGGGGTCAAGTTCTTTTCCATGACATCCTTAAGGTTCTCAGCCCCAATTCCAGAGGCGTTGATGAGAATATCATGGCCCATTCCCTTGAGGTCTGCAAGGGAGTATACACGAGCCCGCTTAAACTTAATGCCTCGGGCCTTAAGCCTATCGTAGAGCCAGTCAAGGAACTTTTGCGGCGTGATAACCACGGTAGTATACTTCATGCCGTAGAGAGCGCCCTCAGGCAACTCATCCTTGGACAAGAATCGGAAGTTGGGTGCCTTACCGGCATACCAGACATCCTCTTCACTGCCGCGATCCATGATCTCAGTCATTTCGATTCTGCGTACGCTCGACTCGGGATTTGTCTCAGCGAGCCTGAGGAGTCCCATAAGGCCCTCAAGCTGCATTGCTTGCTCGTGGGGTGACGATTGGTGGACACCAACCCAGATAGCACCGGCATATGGGCTGGCCCATTCCTTGGTATGATAGTCTCCAGGGAGGTATTCGGCCACGATGGTGACATTATAGTCTCTTGGGAGAGTGGCCGCGGCCATCATGCCGGTCACACTGAGAAACCGGTGAGCATTTTGTATTGGGACACCGTGAAGGGACATTGTTTACTTACCCAGCTCCAAGGATAGTTACTTTAACCATGTTGACTGGTGAAGATCTAGCTTCCTTTGCCGCGGATGGTCGAAACAGAGAGGTAAAGTAGAGCAGAAAAGAAACGGACTACTGAACAATATAGCTCGGACCAGAAGTGTGGCCCCGAAGAGTTGAAAGATGCAATAAACCAAGGAATTATCGGTGCCCGCTTCCAACTGGGCTTATGTAGTTGTTTGGTTGCATTTCTGTTGCTATAAGAAAGCTAGGGAATAAGGGTCATATGGGTCATGCGGGTATGGGGCCGGTGGGGATAGCTGTGCTAGCCGAGCTGGACTCAAACTATAGCAAAGATGATAAAACCCGGGGTAAGGAACCCACCTATATCGGGGCATTACTGTCCCGTAAATCGCTGGAATCTGTTGGCTAGCAATTGGTTGCTCGATTTGGACGAGACCCGAGGGAAGCTATCTCCAACCCGCGAAAGGCCCGAGGTGAGCATTGCGTCTGGGCTAGTGCCAAGTGGACTTGGACCACGTAATGTGGGCTAGCTTAGTAGCACATTCCTTCGTCATTGGGTACCATACCGCACTGATTAGAGCGCCACCTCACTAGCAAGCCAATTTGCATTCTGTAGCAGATCAATCATGATAAGTGAGAAGAGGGGAGACTACTACATTGATTTGGAGGGAAGCGTTCCCGTGAATAGTGGTATTGACATTTGACAACGAGACTTAGCTTCAGCGCTTTGTAGTAGACAGTAGCTAAAGGGTCCATCAGACCATAAGCGCCTACATATATGCACTGTTCTCCCGCGTGGCATCCTGATCAGAAACCTAGGGCTCAGCGACGAGTCTCACTGAGGAATGAACAATTTAATCCCTAAGAGGGATAAATTTGGCAAAATTGAACACCGATGGTTCTAAATACACCATGTATTCGTCTTGGCTAAAGCCTGCTCGTATCATTCCCGCTGCATATTGCAGGCAACTCAATACCCTCCACGTCAACATAGCCATAGACCTCTGACTTATCCCCATCTTCTTCAAGTGCCTTCTCCCACTTGACTACGCTTTCTAGGAATGCCTTGACTACATTGTCATCAGTCAGGTCCATTGGAGCCTGATTTCTTCCCAGCTGCCGGATTTGCGTTCCAGCCACCGTTTCTGTCAGTCCATAATCTTGCCTGTCAATCTTCTGCATAATGGCACCTGTCGTGACTCTTCCAGCCAAGATATCCCTGGCCAAGTTGGGTTCAGCACAGAGGGTGCGGGCCAGTCCAATACCATCGACAACCTCCATAGCTTTTACCATTGCTTGAACGGTTAAGAAACCCCCAGTGACAAAGACCTTGGTCTTTTCAAGTTTGGGAACGATAGCCTCAGCGAATTCGAGAAAAAAGGCCTCACGTTGCTTGGTCGATTCGCGCTTGTGCTCGAATGCCATGTCCTCATATGTGCCTCCCGATAGCTCAACAAAGTCGAACTTGCACTCATGCTCGAGAAGCACGCATAGCTCACCGCACTCATCTAGACTAAATCCTTTATCATTGAACTCTACTGAGTTAATCTTGATACCGAGGACAAAGTCAGTCGACGTTGGAACACGGGCTCTAATAGCATCGACGATTTCTACTATAATGCGGGCACGATTGGCGACAGAGCCTCCGTATTCGTCGGTTCGATGATTCGTCCTGCCCGACAGAAATTGAGATAGCAGATAGCCATGGGCCGCATGAAGCTGGACACCGTCGAAGCCGGCGCGGTAGAGATACTCCGCTGCATGAGCAAAAGATTCAATGATGGTCTTGATCTCGTTGTGACTGGCAGCGTGTGGTTTGGCAAACTTCATGCCCCAGACTTCTTTATTGAGATGAACATCTGAAGCTGAAACAGGGTCGGGCTGGAACTTGTCCTGGACCTGGCGTCCGCCATGAGAAAGCTGGCCAAGCATCAGGCTCCCATCATGGTTGCCCGCCTTGGCGAGGCGCTGGTATGCTTCGAATCGTGGCCCTTGAAATGGATCACCAGGCGGGATGATAAGGTTTCCTGCGCCTTCGATGTTGACGGCATCTACCATGAGATTTCCCGTCAAGATGATTCCAATGCCACCTCGACCGAACCACTTATAAGCGTTGATGATTTCTGAAGTTGGTATGCCTCGTTTACTGAGGTCCACAGGGTCCCATGAGCTCAGCCGTTCCGTCATGGCTGCTTTCATAAATCTATTCTTCGCGGTTCGCTTGGAGAAGGGAAGCTTCAATGGGCGACCTAATGCTGATGCATTTGGGACTGGATTCGCCTCTCCATATCGTGGCTTTGCCATTGTCGGTGTATTCTTTTCGTGGAATGAAGATTTGAGGGCAGGCAGCTCTTGTTTGACCACAACTGTTGCGAGGCGCTTGCTGGTACACATGAAACACCCGCGATGATTATTCGCCTTTTAATACGATTTGGGTTGTAATTGATGAGACTAAACTTGTACTATAACTTCTCGAAAACCGATACTTAACACATCTAGTAAATTCTTTTCCCCAGAACTACTTTTCCAGGACAAACTCCGAGTCAACTAAGTCATTGGTCCGTTATCTACGGATATAAGGACCAGAATCGAAAATGGGCGTCATCAAACTCAAGCTAAATTAGTAGACCTGCCTAAAATGGACAGGACGCGAGCCAATGAATTAGTAAAGTTAAAGGGAGCTAAGACATGTGCATGGAAGCGAAACTTGTTCCAAGAGTGGACCAGTGACGGGACGATTTTTACGTAAGCGTCGGTAACCCAATATTCTACTTCACGTTGAATCTGAAGAGCACTTGCTCCTTTTGGTATGATAGCGAGCGTAGTACTAACTGTGAGTATATATGTAGATAGTAAGATTGTCATTATCATTCTGGTTTTCATGCCCAGGATTTCATACAATCTTCTCTTTATCGCTATTTCACTCTCTCACACACGAGTCAAGTTTTGATAGGCTGTTTTTACCTAGAGACTTGCATTTAATCGCACTTCAAGATGGCATCTTTACCAGATATGAACAAAAGAATTATCGCTGTGATAGGCGGATCTGGCAATATCGGCAGGCATGTTGTGGCTGCCATAAGTGAAAGCGCCGAATTCCGCCCCCGAGTCACATCCAGGGACCCCACTTCGGGAAGAGCCCGTGAACTTGCCGACAGTGGCATTGAAGTCGTCAAGGCCGACTCATGGAATCCCCAAGAGCTTGATGCTGCGTTCAAGGGATGCTGGGGTCTGTTTGTCAACACCAACTCCGATGACCCTAACTTCAAGAACGAGATCGGACCGCCAGAGTCGGAGCAGGGTTGCATAATCATTGACGCCGCTATTCGTCAGGGTGTCGAGCATTTTGTTTTCCAGAATTTGCCCCCTGCCTCCAAGCTCACAAACGGCGAGGTCCCTATTCTCTCTTTTGATAACAAGCAAGTCATATCTGAATACGCAAAGGCCGCTGGCTTCAAGACTACCACCGATGTCAACCTGGGCTGGGTCTTGGAGGTCTTTTGGCTACCTACCTATATTGACGCTTTTGGCGGGCTCGCACGGAGAAAGGACGAAGAAGGCTTCCTATCTCTCAAGGTCCCTCCCATGGGCAACGATCCAGAAGTGGTGCCCTGGACCGCCGTGGAACATGACTATGGCGATGCTGTTCTCGGTGTTTTTGTCGATCCTGAGCCCTGGAATGGCAAGACGGTCTGGGCTGTCTCTCACCCTTGTGGCTTTCAGGAACTCGTTGACGCTTACAACAAAATCAGCGGTACTAAACTTGCACGCCGCGTATTTCCTGAAGGTACTATTAAGACCAAGACTCCAGGAAAGAGTAAGGAGGTCAATGGCCTTTTTGACTTTTGTCACTATGTCAAAGGGGAATTCTGCGGGGGAGAGCCTTTAGACTTGGCAAATATGAAGACCCTCAAGGCAATTGGCGCAAAGGCCCGAGGCCGCCAGGGCAAGGATGCAGAGCTGCAGTCGGTTGAGGATTTCTGGGCAATGACTATTCCCAGGTATAAGGATTTTGAAGAGCCTCAAACAAAACTGTAACAAGGCAATACACCTGCAAAAACTTGCTACTGCCATGCAATCCATGAATATAAAATGAGAAATAAGTCAGAGGACATATCACTAGGGCGACTGAAAATGATTTCGTGCTGTTCTGTTTGCCCATACCCTGGAGGGGTAAAAGTATTTAGGGCCCCGGCCGCTATAATGGGCACTGTAAGACCGAACTTTTCGTATCCTATCGGCTATTCGCCCACTGTAGCGGGCCTTTCGGACTCATTTAGCACATCTAACCACCTACTGTACTTGATCGAAAGCCAGCCTGTGCGAGTAGTCAGACAACTGAATCTCTTTTTAAAAAGACCATGAATAAAGGGTGATATGACCGAGACACGTCGACTCCAGCATGACTCAATTATTTCCTGTGATACAAATGCGTGCACAGCACTTCTTGAGAATTTTTACTTAATCAACACTACCTTTAATTAAGACGTGTTTTATGACTACAAAGATGTGTATTTCCTCTACCACTGCGTTACCTGGAACAGGTTAAACCTCCTCTCACATTGCCATATATAAACCATAATGTGCATCGCTCAGAGGGATGGTTGAGGTCCCTTCTTAGCATCAACAATGATAAACTCGGCCGCTCGTTCACCGATGCACAGAACCGTGATCATGGGGTTAATGGACACCATGCAAGGGAAGACACTAGCATCTGCGATACGAAGGTTCTTGATGCCCTTAACATGAAGGGAAGCATCAACAACGGCCATCGCATCAGATTGGGTGTCGCCCATCTTTGCTGTTCCGCACGGGTGATATACCGTATTCGATACCTGACGTCCGTACTCACAGAGCTGTTCATCCGTGGTGATCATAGGACCGGGAGCAATCTCGCGCAAAAGATGCTTCTTGAAGGGCTCAGACTGTGCCATCTTGCGGGCCTGCTTCAACATCCATAGGTTGCTAGTCTTGTCATAACCCTTTTCATCGCTGAAATATCGCTGGTCAAGCGCTGGCTTCACCTTGGGGTCAGAAGAGGTGAGGTAAAGGCGTCCGACAGAGGCAGGTCGAGGGTTATAGGGAATGCAACAGAATGCATTCTTGGGTGTTTCATAGCCCATGGTCTTTGTGTAGAAGTCAAAAGGCACAGTGAACATGTGAAACATGGCGTCGATAGCATCGCCATCGTCGCCCTGAGCATTCTCGGGCTCACGTCTCAGTACCATGCAAGCTTCAGAGCCCATGACTATCTTATCCTGTGGAACCTCGTCTTTGATCTCCCACATATACATGCTCTCGACGTGATCCTGCAGGTTCTCACCTACGCCAGGAAGGTCCTGGTGGACTTGAATACCAAGTGTTTCAAGCTCCTCACGGTTACCCAGGCCCGAGAGCATCATAAGACGGGGTGTATCAACGGCTCCAGCACAGAGAATGACTTCCTTTCTCGCGTAAATGTCATATGTGTTGCCAGCGTCGGTGGTAACATGGACGCCAACTGCGACCTGATCTTTGATGTGTATCTTGGAAGTCCACGCCTTGTGCAGGATAGTCAGGTTCGGTCTGAATTCCTGGCCTCGCAAGATTGGGTGAATATAAGCAACACTGGCGCTGCTTCGGTGGTTGTTGTCTGGAGTATAGGTGCAGCTCACGTAGCCTGTTCCTGGGGTCAAACGGCCGTCACGAATGATCTGTTTGTTGAAATCTTCGACTTTAGGGACATTGAAGAGCTTGGAGCACGACTCAATCCAATCTTTGGTGATCTGACTTCGCTGGCTTTCCTCGATGGGGATGATGTTGTTTCGGAGCTTCTGGAAAAGTCGGACCATCTCAGCATGGGTCCAGCCGTCGGCGCCCAGCTTCTGCCACTTTTTCATGTCAATGTCAAATGGGACAAATGATATTCCTCCGTTGTGGCTCGAACAGCCTCCGAGCATCTTGGCTCGGGAATGGATGATGTTGCTGTTGCCTGCAATAATTGGTGGTCAGCACAAGACAAATGTCGACAGCTTCACTTCGGCTAACGGACGGCGCGGCTTAACTGAACTTACCGAATGGTTGAGGAACCGAACTGTAGCCATAGTCATAGTCTTCAGCTCCCCAGAGGTCGAGAAGGCTTTTGAGATTCAGGATGCTCTCGTTTTTGAAATCACTGGCACCTCCCTCGATGACAAGAATCTCGGCGTATGGGAGCTTCTCTGCAAGTCGACTAGCAATGACGCAGCCGGCAGTACCACCGCCGACAATAACATAGTCGTACCTGTCTTCGGACAACTGCTCAACGACAGTCATATTGATTGTGCTTGGTCGGAATCAAGAGCCAAATTTGGAGGATCAGTGAATGAGGTCAACAGGTTCAGTGGAGTCAAGTAGAAGGACAATTCGAGACACAGGGAAAAGGGTGCTATTTAAAACCCAGCTACAAATGTGTTTGCAAATGCTATTATAAGCTTAGGCGTCCTTGGGTGTCAGGACATGTTAGACACGGGGATCCATCAAGTTTCCCATGTGAGCCTTAAACCGAACAATCCTGGGGTAATCTCCTCGACTTGCTTGATGGGGACAGGTCCCTGTTGGCTCTGATATGTCCGAACCGACACCTCGTACCTACTAGAATAGCCAGCTTTTTCCGATGGGGCCGACTTGACATGGCAATCTCCAGGGTGGAATGAGGCTCTCCACACTTTTCTTGCAAGGATATGTTCTCCGCATGCTTCCAGTAGGGACGCCACCTTCGTTCCTTTGCCCAAGTAGGCAAGAGTTTTGTCTTCGGGAAAGTCTCGGTCGATGTGAGATTTACACCTAGTGTTAATCATCTTAGTCGTAGTGGCGAATTAGCTTCGCACAGGTGCGCTAGGCCGCTCAGGGTATAGCATGATTTTACTACTGAGACCGGCTGTCTCATGGTCATTCACGACCTTTCGGCATCGGCAGACCAGTCCGCACGCTGACTATTAAGTATATACTGTAAATGTGCTCAGTATGAATGATACTTTATATCTAGACATAGTTCGGACACAGATAGGTGAAATCTTGATTCATTGTATCTTGAAAGATACAATCAACATCTATCAATTTGCAATTTACATACTATATCAGCTGCAGTTCTTATCTTTTTTCTTTCTTTTTTAACGGGGTTTATCTTATTCTGGAGCCCTTAATCATTTTCTATCTCCATCCAACCACAGACAGTTTTTACGATCCCGCACCCATCGACCTGTATCTCTGAGTACTGTACTGAACGCGGGGTAAGTGACGTGCGGCTCCATGTCCGCTACACTACAGTGGGACAAGCGTAGCCTAGAATAGCTTAGAGCACAGCTGGGGGTGGAGTACTGGTAGATAACCGCAAATCACGCATCTCCATTGTCACCCTTGACCTTTCTCCTCAATCCCTCACCGATTCAATTCAAGCTGAATCATTGTCTATCAAGTTTTGCATTACAATACAATACAATATTCATAAAACAATATGAGTGTCGTGACCAAACGACCCTTCAAGGTGAGATTCAATAGCGGTTCCAAGTATCAAAAGGCCATTGAGGCTCATGAGCATCAACCGTCTGCTTGCAAAAGCTCCTTCTCCACTTATTCCGCATCCCCTTGCAAGGAAAGCTCCAAGCCTCAGCGCACAAAGAGTCGTCTGGGCTGTTTGGAATGTCGAATCAGACGCGTCAAGTGCGATGAGACCTTTCCTGTGTGCCTCCGCTGCCAACGCCGCGGCTCCGTCTGCATGGCCAGCAACCGCCCAGCTCGGTGGCGGATTGAGATGCCCTGGCTTTCCAACATGGCCATTCTCAACTCCTGGCCCGTCGATAACCCTCCAAATAAGAGGCTCGTTCAATACTGGGTTGAGCATACAAGTCAAGGTTTCTGCATCGACAAGAATAACAACCCCTTGGCTCTGCCTCTTTTACCATATATGGTGGCGAGCCCTTCACTACTCCACGCAATACAGAGCATCAGTGCCGGCCACGAGGTTTTCTTCAGCGGCCAAGCTCTCGGCCTCTGCCTACAAGAACGTGGTCATTCCATGAGACTAGTTCGCGAGGAGCTGCAGTCTTCCGAAACCATCTCTATAACTTCCTTACTCACCGTCTTTCTCCTCGGAGTATCCTCTTCCTGGATCGAGTCACACCCTGACTCATGGGGTAAAGAGCATCTAGATGGCGCTCGCGCTCTCTTGAAGGTCATTCTTACCGGTACAAGAAATCGGCCAGATCCTTTGATCCAGCTCCTGCTCGGTTGGTTCCGCTGGTGGGATATGACATGCTCGATTCTCGACGACCCTGACAATATTTTAAATCAAGACATTTTTCAAACGATACCGCCTTTGGAACAGGACCCTGATTTCTTTCATCCCATGATAGGCTTCTCTTCGGAGCTTTATTCAAAGGTCGCCGACATAGGTCGGTACTGCAGACGGCTTCTCGATCGTGGTGATGCGGACCCAAACTTTGACGACAGAGAAGCCGAAAGACAACTTTTGGCATGGTCGCCAACTCGTGGTGATAAGTACGTCCGCGACCTAAGTACCGCCTACCGAAACCATGGGCTGTTGATGCTGTATCAGACACGCCATCTCGTCGACAGTCCTGATACATTTTCACTTTCCCATGGTGAAGATGGTCATAAACAAAATGGCATGGACCAGCGTTCCGCGTCACATATCAGGTCCCTTGCTCTACAAACTATAGAAAGCATGCTCGGAACCCCCCTCACCGAGCCCTGCGTCAACTATCAGTCCCTACCTCTACTCAGCGCTGCGGCTGAGCTTACATCTGAAGACATTGAATTGAGGAACAAGGTTGTATTGCGTTACAAGGCACTGTACTCATTAGGCCGCTTCCCAATCTACATGTGGTCTGTTCAGCTATTGGAAGAGCTTTGGCCTCTGCGAGACTGTGGCTTGGGGGTATCATGGCTAGATCTGAGTTTTACAAAAGGTTGGAAGTTGTGCTATTCTTAAGTATTCAACAGCCTATTTGTTATTGATCAACAATGACTTTTATTGCATAATTATCCCTGGCGTATAAACCTTGAACAGTTATTTTAAGCTAAGTTCAATGTGGTGGTATAAGCTCTCAGCCATTTAAGTTATGTTAGGTTGAAGAGGTTTTGGCGGACTGTCTGTATAATAAGTAGGTACTACTTCTTATAAAGTATTTAGTTTCCTGGGTTGTATTAGTATTTCAGTCTGGCTTGGTAATTGGCGTGGCACAGTTGAGGCTACTCAGAAGGGGCATAAGAAGTCTGGATTCAGAAGCCTTAGGGTTGCAGGCCTTATTAGTCTACTCACAAATCCCGGGACAGATTATATCCCACATAACACCAGTCGGGGTATAAGCGTAAGTGTCTTCCTAAACAACATATTCGGGCCAAATAATGGAAACATATGTGTTTGAGACTGTCCCAGTGAGAGCTGGACTGAGTTTGAATTGAAGGTCATCGTCAAATCACACAACGCCTCGGGGTTTTGGGTTAATGACATTATGAAACGAATAGTTTTGTCGCTTCCACGAGACCTAGAGTTTCTCAAGAAACAATGCCGTTGAATGTGGACTCCGCATGTGACCTCTTTTGTTGCTTCCTGCACCACGTTTGGGGTCAAGAAGTTCGAGGGTTCGTCGAGTGTTAGCAATAGAGCAGTAAGACAGAGATAGCTCACAGAGGGAGAAACTAACTTTGGCCAATCTGCTTCTGAATTCCTCTTTCTTGCCATCACGGTTGAAGAACCACTAGAGGTTACTGGGGGGTTGGTTCAAAACAACAGCAAGACTCTTGAATTCTCGGAAGTTAAACTCCATAACTATGAAAGTAGTGGAAATAATTGTCGACTTGAGGCTCACGATACTAAGATGGACGTCCAAGCACTGTATACAAAGAGCTCATTTTTATAGGCTGCTCTCCGAATGCTGATATCGAGGCGCAATAGACCTTAGTTATATTACGTATCCTCGCTATGGTGACGGTTTACTAGAATAGTATCCAGCCGCGAGTATGTTGGCGGGTTCAGCCCCAATGCCTTCTCTCGATGCTGGACCATGCACTGGCCAATGCACGCTACGGCTTGTTTTCACAACCAGTAAGGGATAGTATATTCATCAAATAGGTGGATTCGCAAAGGGTTTTGGTCGTATCAACCCTGGGTGCTAAAATGTGCAGCTTCATATCTTTAATGACATCAAATGTTTTATTTTGTTGAGACTATGACTGCTTTTCCTTAAATTCCCATTATATCATCATGCCATCTTTTTAAAAAGATCCAATAGAGCTGGATTATGGTTTATGCAAAACCGACTTGAATGTCTTTCAATGGACTAATGGCTACGTTCCATAGCTGGGCTACTGATACCGCGTCAACTGCTGTAAAAAGTTAGAGTTACCCCCGCTCCCCGCATGGGCTGTACCCATTGGCGGTGATACACAGCTCGCGTTGTGGCCAGAAAGGGCAAATTCCATCTGCACTAGGGAGACTTTGGCTTTCAAGGCTGCCCTAGATTGTGGAGACACGCCGAGCACTAGTAACAACCAGTACTGTCCTTCTTGGTCACTTTTGAGCTCAGGATTACGAGTGATTATTCAGAGACAGACATGATACCTGCCCAATTTGGCTTCTACCCGATCATTTGGAGGATACAATAGTTACAGCTAGAAAGGCGACTACTACCCACAAAACCATCAATAAAACGCATCGTATTTAAATTGAGGACTTGTATACGTCCACTCTATCTATCATCGATTCCGACAACCACCACGATCTTGTTTAACACACGTAGAGATGGCCCCCGAGTTGTTTAAGGAGCTTACCACTCCGAATGGAATTAAATATCAGCAGCCACTCGGTCTGTTCATCAATAATGAATGGGTTGCATCGAAAGAAAACGACCAAATCACCACCATAAACCCTACGTACGTATTCAAGGCTGACGATGCATGGCTATATCGGTTCACTAATGAGCCACACATAGTGATGAGTCCGAAATCTGCAAAGTTCAGGGCGCTGGCGCTGAGGATATTGACGATGCTGTTAAAGCTGCAAGAAATGCTTTCGAGAACGGGTGGAGAGACACCGATGCCACTGTTCGGGGCGACCTACTCCACAAATTAGCCAGATTGACCGAAGAGCATGCAGATGTTTTGGCTTCTATAGAGACTTGGGATAACGGTAAGTCGTTGCCACGGTGCGGTTTATGGCTGTGACCTTTGTAGTGACTATCTTGTCAGCATTTGCTAATCGCGCTTGCGACCAGGGAAAACGTACAACGCCGCAAGAAACGATGATCTTCCAGAAGCTATTGGCGTGATCAAATATTACGCTGGATGGGCTGACAAACTCACCGGGCAGCTATTCTCAAATAACCCCGAAAAGCTTGCCTACACGGTTCGGGAGCCCCTCGGGGTGTGTGCTGGCATTATCCCATGGAATTTCCCTCTCAGCATGGCAGCATATAAGCTCGCCCCGGCCTTGGCTGCTGGCAATACGATTATCCTCAAAATAGCCGAGCAGACTCCTCTCTCAGCCTTATATTTTGCGAACCTCGTCAAAGAGGCCGGTTTCCCTCCTGGAGTCGTGAGCATTGTAAACGGATTCGGCCGGAAAGCTGGTGTGGCTCTTGCAGAGCATCCAGATATCAACAAGATTTCATTTACTGGATCTACTCCAACAGGAAAGGAGATTATGAAGACAGCATCGAAGACTATGAAGCGTGTTACGCTCGAGACAGGCGGCAAGTCCCCCATGATAGTTCTCAACGATGCCGACCTTGAACAGGCCGTTGAATGGGCACATTCTGGAATTATGTATAATCAAGGCCAAGTTTGTTCAGCTACAAGTCGTCTATTTGTGCAGGAGGGTATCTACGACGACTTCATCGCAAAGTATAAGCAGAAGGTGGAGGGCGTCAAGGTTGGGGACCCCTTCGAAGACGATACTTTCCAGGGCCCGCAAGTCACAAGGGCCCAGTTCGAAAAGATTCTGTCTTATGTCGAGTCTGGAAAGAAGGAGGGTGCCACTCTCACAACAGGGGGAACCGTCAACAAGAATGTGAAGGGATCGCAGGGTCTTTTCATCTCCCCAACAATCTTCACTGATGTGGAAGAACACATGCAGATCTTCCAAGAGGAAGTTTTTGGACCATTCGTGGTAGTTTGCAAATTCAAGGAGATAACCGAAGCTATTCGAAAAGCCAACAACTCTGTTTTTGGACTTGGAAGCGCTGTCTTCACCAAGGACATCACCAAAGCTCACACCATTGCCCGAAGACTCGAAGCAGGCAGTAAGTCCTTTCGTCGTCCCTTTCTGAGTTTTCATTCTGACTCTTATAGCTGTCTGGATTAACAGCAGTAATGACGCTGATATTCGTGTTCCTTTTGGAGGTTACAAACAGTCTGGGATTGGTATCGAGCTCGGAGAAATGGGGCTTCTGTCTTATACTACATGTAAAGCTGTGCATATAAATGTTTCATCCAAGCTATAAGATGTATAAAGCTATAGTTGATCAATCTGAAATCTTGTCCAATAACCCGCCCAGATAGATCAAGGTTTCACATCTGAAAATACATATCCGATTGCATATAGATGGCATAATGCCTTACCCAGGCTTTGTTCAAGAATCTGTGCGTCGGCCATAAGTGCAAGTCCCTGTGCCCATGCAAGAAGCCACCAACGAGTTCGGTGATTGTACTCGGTTCATGACATGCGAGCTTTTTAACGTTTCATCTACCATATAATTTGAGGCGAAGGGGGCAACTATAATTATCAAGACAACCGTTTCAGACTACAGCAGACGCAAAGCCTTGCAGCTTGTGTAAATTCTAAATACTGTACTATGAACACCTGGATAACCCGCTTCCGAATTCATGTTCCGACTCTGTGTATCTGCGACTCAAGCTCAATGCCTATATCAGCCGCATTTGATTCCAAGGGTAACTCGGTCCCTCAAACTTGCTCACGAGAAACTCGTGCTGACGTGTTCTGATTGTATCAGTTTCCACGTGGGTCGTGAAGTTGCTAGCAAAAAGAATCCTCTTCTTCTCATGGGCTGTGAAGCGCGGCCACTTGACTGAGGTACCTAGAGAGGTCAGCTAACTGTGTAGATAAGGATAGACAGTGGCAACCTACCTGAAAAAGTGTTGGGGTTGCCAGTGTGAACAAATGATACCAACATTGCACACATGGTGTCGGTCAATGTAAAGGCGGCTTGGGGCAGATTATCAAAGGGATTCGGCCCAAGCCAAGGTGGCGACTCGTCAGGGAAGCCTGTCCCCTCTGTATTGTGGAAGAAGAATGGGGCCTCCATGAAATGGGTAGCAGACCAGAAGTTGGGGACCCCGTTTGGTGTTGCATCGAATCGATAATGGTAGAGTGGCGCATCCGAGACATTGACCCAGGCTCGGGTGGAAAAGTACGTGGGTGCGAGAAACATCAAGTCACCAACGATGGACGAGACACGGGACCACTGTGCTCCAATTGTTGCATTCCAAGGCTCCAGGTTGTGAAGGACCAGGTCTGTAGATCCAGCAGGATACAACTCGAGGAGAGCTGAAATATCCTGCTCTGATATGTCATACGTGCCGAGGTATGATCTCAGTTCGGCTTCAGTGTTGATGCCAAATGGTGGGAAAGCGGTTCCCTCGTCTGTGTTATCGCCAACGATGAATGGTACGTTGACAAAAGCGCCCTCTTTCATCTGCTTGATTCCGGATGCTGCGACAATATCGCCGTCAACTAGCGGTCGGTAGGCACCTAGACTTGAAGAAGCTCCTATGGTATCTTTGAACT
This sequence comes from Fusarium sp. NRRL 25184, assembly GCA_013755755.1. Taxonomy (NCBI): domain Eukaryota; kingdom Fungi; phylum Ascomycota; class Sordariomycetes; order Hypocreales; family Nectriaceae; genus Fusarium; species Fusarium sp. NRRL 25184. The sequence continues at coordinate 51,047 of JABSSZ010000288.1, forward strand.
TGTCTGCCGGAACGGCTCGAAGGCATTGCAGCTGATCGGCCGAAGAATCGCAGCCGAGCGATTCTGTGACGTTCTTGTAGACACTCGTGATTTCTGAGGAAAATATCATTTAGTCATGGTAAACACACCCTCGTTAGACGATAAGACAATACCTTCTGTGATAGCTCCTATGAAAAATCCCATGATAGAACCAGAGTCTGCCATGGCACGATGGAACAGTTTGTCATCTCTGCCATTGAAGGCACGCACTTGGTAGCCCACCGACATGGCGCCACTACAGCTCCGATCAGTCCAAGATCACCTGGCAGGGAGCCAAGGACGGGGTACTTACGCGCTCTCTCCCCAGATGGTGACTTTGTCAGGGTCACCCCCAAAGCCACTAATATTCTCCTGAATCCAATGGAGAGCCATTCTACGGCCAGTTCAATAAGTGTATAATTCCGATTGTATTTCAGTCTGCGAGCACTTACCTTTGATCTCTCAGGCCGAGGTTGGCAAGTCCTGCTTTGGCAATCTCATCTGAGTAAAGAAAGCCATACCCTGCTAGGCGGTAGTTGATACTGACCGCCATGATGGGCTTCCCAATACGGAGGGAATGTTCAACAATAAAGGTCATGTTGTAACGCTGGTCACGGCTTGTACCAGCGGTGAATCCGCCTCTGTCTCGCGTCAGAATAACATGACCGAGATTACGCTTCAACTCACCCGTAGATCCATACAAGCACCGGCAGGTGAGAGCAGTCAACAGTTCCAGCAGGGCGGATGATGTTGAGTGTAAGACAATCCTCACTAACATGACCATCTGAGACACGTTCCGTGTCGTCGCCATACCCAACACAGGAGTCTCCATACGCGGTTGCATTGCGCACGCCATGCCAAGAGGAATTGAGGCTTTGAGGTTGTCGCAGGCGCAAGTCAGCCACCGGGGGCTGGGCAAACGGGATCCCAAGAAAGGTTTCCACGCCGTAATGTTGGTTGTAAATGCCATGATACGATCCGTTGCGAGCTCTTCCCAACGGTGGATTATATGTATCCGCACCAGTTGGTGTGATTAGAAGCGCAGCAACCAAGAACGCACAGGGTTGCCACATAGTTTCTTAGACCTTGGGTTGGTGTAATGGTCAAAAGAAGATGCTATTAGTAAAGTTGAGAGACGATTAACTATAACTGATTGCTGAGAGTATGGGAACTACCAAGAGGAGTCGGTGGAGCATAAGTAATGCGTATAGTGATTGGCTTGAACTTACTACTTTTGGTTGGTGAAGCGTTATCTACCTACGTAGGTAGTCGGCTCACCATTTTCATTCTCGGTAATGTAAAGATGTTAGATTACCTAGGCTACAGTTCGGGTAACCGCCAAATTTGGAAAGTTCTACGTGGGTAGCCGTTCTTAGCCCCAATCGTGTAGACAGGACACTGGCCATTTCATGCCATGACAGACTCACCCTTCTGTGAACTTTACTCAAGATCTTGATGGCCTTACCAACGTCAATTACCGTGTGCTTAGCGATGTTGTATCCACTGCCTAGATACATTTACGTATCAGGTTCGAGTGCCGATATCCAGGTGGCCCTGCCCAGAAGGAACATGGTTTCCAGGTGATAAATATTATCTCTGCTAGTTTTGAGTTTGGGTAGTGCATTATTACTGTGACTAGTATTAAACTGGTATAGATCCGGGGTAGATTGTCGGGGTTATTGTCCTAGTGCCGTTGATAAGAGAGAACCAATCTCGCTCTCTGTCTCAAACAAGAAGTTTACTCCCAAATCAATGCGGGGTAGATAGCCGAGAACACGCCTCACACTTTAGGGGTGATTCTGTTTTCGGAGCCTGCGGGTAGTCTCGAGGTAGAGATATTATAAATCTCAACCATCACTTCTTCTGATCCTGAACCTTCTTAAACAAGGCAACGGATTGGCACCTCACTTCTTGTATCACACGAAAACTATCTACTATTCTTTTATCAGCCATTGATCAGCGCAAGCCATGTCTTCTTCAAAGGCAGAGAAGCCAATTGATCACACCCTCCGACACAGCCCTTCTATCACCAAGGGTGAGAATATGGAGATCAGTGAAGATGCTGCAAGACTGATGGGTAAGATGGCCCCCCGAAATTACTAGTATTATCTGGATTGTTAACATCATTCCAGCAATGGGTTACCAGCCTCAGATGAGGAGAGATATTAGCACTCTTCAGCTGGTTGGGGTAGCCTTCATGGTCACCGCATCCTGGCTTGGGGTACTTGGTGGTTTCACAACTGGAGTAGTGGTCGGAGGATCCGTTTGCCTCATCTATGGTCTGATCATTGTCGGTGTCTTTAGCACTTTTTTTGCCATCACCCTTGGAGAATTGGCGAGCGCTATGCCCACAGCTGGAGGCCAGTACTATTGGGTTTCTGTCCTCGCCCCCAAGAAGCTCTCTCGCCCCTCAGCCTACTTTACTGGTCTCTGCAATCTGGCTGGTGGTGTCGTGGCCACTGCTGGTTCTAGTGTTTTGCTTGGTAGCATGGTGTTGGCCTGTGTCAAGCTCTATCAACCGTCATTGTAAGTCAGCCTTGGTCTCATTAGCTACCCCCTATCTTTCGAGGCTCATCATGATCAACAGCGAGATTCATGCGTGGCAAAATTGGCTGATCGGCCTTGCGTTCAACTGGGCCGCCTGTTCCGTCAATTTGAGCAAGAAGACCGTCACCAAGACCTTGTCTATAGGCATGTTCATCAGCATTGTCGTTATTGTCGCTATAGTTATTTCCCTCCCCGCCGTCAGCCCCGAACACACTGACGCAGAATTCATCTTTACGAGCACCGAGAATGTGAGCGGCTGGAGCTCGGAAGGTATGGCCTTCCTTGTTGGCCTGATCAACGCCAACTATAGCTTTGGTCTCATTGACACGGCGGTGCACTTGGCCGAAGACATCACGAACCCAGAGAAGAACGTCCCCAAGGCTCTCTTCATTACTGTTGGAATCAGCTTTTTTACAGCCTGGCCGCTCGCTATTCTTCTCATGTATTGCTTGTCAAACTTTGAAGCCGTTGTCAACACCCCGACAGGCCTCCCTTTGCTTGAGCTCTTCCACTTGACATTCAGGAACAACAAGGCTGCAGCGGTGGCAATGCTGGCCTTGGTAGCCTTTTGCTACACACTCGCCATGGCTTCACTTCATGCCTACATGTCCAAGATTTGCTGGGCTTTTGCGAGGGATAACGGTCTTCCCCTATCTCACCTTTGGTCAAGGGTTCATCCAACCCTCAATGTCCCTACCTACGCCCTCATTCTCTGTGCTACGCTGGTGTCGATCCTATCGGCACTTGTCATGGCCTCCACGACAGCATTCAATAGGTAAATAGTATCAGACCTTAAGACATGACTGGTAGCTAATTTCTTTGTAGTCTCGCTGCTGGCGTCATCATTTTCCCATCTCTAACATATACTTTGCCAGCTATCTATTCTTTACTTCCCAAAAACAAACACATCAAAGGCCCCTTCAATCTAGGTGCTATTGGAACCTTTTCCAAGATTATGACTGCTACCTTCTGTATTTTTGCCATTGTCATCTATTCGTTCCCCTACTTCATGCCTGCAACTGCAAGTAGTGAGTGTCCTCCAGGCCATTTACCTGATGCCTACTAACTGCTCTTATTAGACATGAACTATGTGTCGGCTATCCTCGGGGTCTTTTGTATCTGGGCAGTGGGTGACTGGTTTGTGCGTGCTCGGAAAGTTTTTATTATTCGAGAGGTGGAGGAATAAATATAGGCTGGGCAGCAAGGGTATAAAGAATAGCAAATGTAAAGAGAGTCCGAGCTGATACTTATTAAAAGAAGTAAAGAATATAGTCGCCCAGCAAAGGCTCCCTTATCTGTCTGAAATAGATATATATAGCCTCTGACTAGATATCGATTTTGAAGCTCCAGTAATACAGAGATGACAAACATACTCACCCATAATCCCATGTAATACAATCCCTCATTAGGCCGATTTATTATACTACATGACGTTCTAGGTATAAATAAATTAGCATGGATGGATGTTCCTCTGCATTCTTGTACTTATTTCCGCATTTACATACAGCTCGGGTACATTCCCAATAAGGAAAGAATCTGTCAGTACCTGGCTGCGGAACAAAGTATTAGCTGTTCTGGCCCTTTTAAAACCCAGCTTTTTCTGTCATTCGGTTTCCTTCTTTTTGACTCTTCACTCTTTCACCAGCTCTACAAATGAGCAGCCCTTTGCCAGTCGATTATCAAGCAAATCAGTACACGAGGACTGCTTTGATAGACGCAATGTCCTTGCGCATTGAACAGGTGAATTGGAGATCTTGTCGTAACTATAAAGCCGGAAGCTCAGACTCTTAGCTCTACACATATCCTATCAAGTCCCTCAGAGGCGTACGGCTCGACTCGATACGAGCCCTTCCTACTGGCTTCGCATATGACCGTCACTTCATGCTTTGGGATGTTGAAAAAAAGGAGAGTCTTCATGTTGGCCTTCGATCCTCTCTTTGCCTCTTCACTACCAGCTTAGCTCCTGAGCATGAACCTGAGAGTATCAAGGTGCAGTATGGTCTCAGCCATACGTTTGATCAGCCCAACAAACACGTAGATGCATCTCCATTGATAGTACCTTTAACCCCGAGCGTGGAGGGGCTGCCGCAGGTCACCGTTACGATGAATTTGAGTCCCTGCTCAGCGTTTGACATGGGACAAAAATACAACGACTGGTTCAGCGACCGACTCGGAATTTCTGTCAAACTTCTCTATATCGGTAACTATCGCAGGAAAGTTTTGGGAAACATGGGCCAAGGAGTCAGCACTGGAACGGTCCAGGTTGAACCGTGGTTAGCGACCATTCCGGCAATCCTCATCTTGGGCTACCTTCTTCTGCAATCTGCAACAAGTCAGACCCAGTTCGTCATTGCAGTCCTCGCTGTTCTTTCAGGCTGTGCCTTTGTGTTGCGACAATTGGTGCTGTGGCAAAGGACGAGCAAGCCCTTGATCACCTTCGCGGACCTAGCTGCGTATCTGATCATCAGTCTAAAGAGCTACCAAGATGTCAATGAGAGGCTTCCAATCGAGGAAGAGATGGACATCAGCAAATTCCGGGCCAACATCGTTGTCTCGGGAGCCGAAGAAGCATATGAAGAAGACTTTTGGGCTGAATTACAATTACAAGGGAGCATCAAGTTAAAGTTAACACAGAACTGTGCCAGGTGCAGTAGCCTCAATGTGGACTATGCTACTGGCAAAGCTGGGACTGGCGAGGCTGGTAAAATTTTGAAGAAATTGAGCAAAGACAGGAGAATTGACCCGGGGGTGAAATGGAGTCCGATCTTTGGAAGATATGGCTTCATCATGCCAGGGCCCTCTTCAGTTGACACTGTTGTCCTCAATGTTGGTGACAAAGTCGAGGTAACAAAGCGCAACTCACAACGAACAATCACAGGCAAGTAGGGTCCTTTTGGTAGCAACAACCTACGTTAGCTAACAAAGAGTGTCCAGATTACCCCAAAAGCTGATTGCTAATCCGATTGTTTTCCGAAAACAAGAGACAGACAGCGGGTGCAAAGAACAAGGATCCATCAATGCTGGGGAAGGCTACTGGTTGACAAGCGAATGCCTTATAATCTAGATCATCCACATAGAGTACAAGTTACGTTGTAGTTGGTTGCCTCCCACGGCAATTTTGACAGTCTGCCCTTGGGGGTGACGATAAGAGCCATGATTATGAACTTAATGTCGGGAATGGTCATCGAGTCTTGTCTTGGGCTAGCCAAGCCAAAACGGCACTTTCCAGTACCAACCTCCGTCCGCCCATTTTGCCATCCAGGCATCGATCGCCAATTGATGAATTGTAACTAAGCCCATTGTCTACACTTTCAACTGCCAGGAGCCAATGCGAACCCAAGGTCCTAAGCGCTAAGCTTTTCGGTATCAGTCCCAGTTAGGAAAGAAGACGTGTACAGTAACTAATCTTGACATAGCATGATGAAGGCGATTGCACTAAGCCGGGTTCATAAGTTTTCAGCTCAGGATCTACATTTGAAGTGCTCATCTGACAAACTCACACCCTTGACGAGAACCTCCTAGCGTGAGTCTTGTATCCTATTTGAGACTGTATCCGAACTTTCAGTGGCGTACACTACCGTGTTGCCACTGCGTGAGTGGGACAACGGCTTGCTCAAGACAGGGTGGCTATAAACGACCACGAGTAACGTAGAATCACATAGCGCCGTTGTAGTATCGTCATAAACGAGTACTGAACGGAACCACGCGCTCTTGGTTTACAAATACGGGGTTGATGCTTCCTACACGCTTTTTTACGGCGGCGTACGTTTCTTCCCATGTACGCCTTCCTACACAACTCCATACTCACGTTGCCTAGACACCGTGGTCAACCTTAAGCATGTCTCCTACTTCTCAGAAACTAGGAACACGCTTGAATACCAAGAGACGGCAGAATCTGGCATGCGAGCAATGTAGGGGCGCGAAGAAGGCGTGTGATGGCGCTCAACTCAACAGCCCTGGACCGGCGATCAAGCCGTTGGAGGCCGGGATGGCTTGGCCCAGTACGTTCTATTGAAGCTCATTACTCAATTGATGGAACTTCATTCTAATTCTGTTTCAATCAGGCACGAGTACCAAACTGCTGCCTTGTTCCCACTGCGTAAAGACTGGCAAAGAATGTTCACTCCACTCTCGTTGGACGGAGTCTCGAGACTCGCTACAGACCACTCCATCTCTTTCGCTATCTAAAAGCTCACGGAAACGAATAACAAGACGCACCGCCTCATCTACTCGCGAGAACAAGAGATGTTACAAGAACCACGAGCCTCAACCTATAGATAAAATCTCCCAAGACACTCATGGGCCAACCCTGGATTCGTCGCCTTATCGCTCAAGACAAGCAGTAGCCGGTAGCTTACAACTATATGGACCCCTGCTGTCTACCACCGATGTTTTGAACCCAGAATTAGGGCTGAAACGAAGCTGGCTCGACTTTCTCGACCTTCAATCACTTCCTTGAGGATGCCAGGTTGAAGGCCCGTAGACAATCGCCTTCCCAATCTTCCAGCTGTTCAGCGATGACACCATTAAGCAAACCATATTTACATCCGAATTTATCTCGATATTGATCATCGATGATCTGGTTCGCTGGCTGCGGTGGTGCTCATTCTGGATGTCATCAATGCATGGCGATGAGTAACGGTATGGCCTACCTATGATACAATATTTTTGATAAGAGAGGAACTCGTCATGTATCCATGCCTTTATGCAAACACCAATTACTTATGGGGTCAACGCTTCTGTCGGGATATCACAGACGCCTGGTAACCAGGACCAGATATCTTCGAGAGTTCATGACAGCAAAACCATTACTACATTGCGTATATAAATACTTCATCAGTCTAACTTGGCAGGTTCTCTGCGCCATCAACCCCGTCTCTATTGTTCTGGCCATAAGTTTATACATTATTCAGCCCGAGCTAACTCGTGATGTCCTTCGATTGTCATGATAAAAGCCCCTTTGAAGGCTTGAATATAGTCATGAACCATACAAGACAGTCTGAGAACAAAGCATTGAGCTCGCTTATATGAACGGCGTGGAAAAAGTGCTCATGCGCCGAGCTAATACTTTCGATGGCGTGCAAAAGGAATTGACTGATGGAGAGATGCCCCACAATTGGATACGTAAAAGGGTTGTCATGCTCTGATGGGACGAAGATGCTGCTTATCTTCCCCAGCCAGTATGTAGCAACTGCTTATCAGGATCGTCCTGTAAGAAAGAACCGAAGCCGCAACGAAAGGATGTTCCTCTGCCGCTGAGAAATAAAGGATCTGCTATTGTTGTTCCCTGGCTGCGGCATGGTAGACGAGTCCTCGGCGTGAGCATCTGAGGCAGACCGTATACACCTCATCGCACTTTAGGCGGCTTTGTTTGCACTCACGGCATCTGTGGCGGCTCTTTTAGCGTCTCTTGGGCGGGGGTTCCTTTTCCAGGGTGGAGAGGCCCTGGAATTCCAGCGGGCGCAAAGCGAACTCTGTATTGGTCGCGTCGCAGCCCCCCACACTCTATTCACAATAAAGTAGTCTACTGCAGTATAGAGTAGCACAAGTATCGAGGTTTGGTGCAGCTTGTTCCCCGCACTCAGTAGAATCCTCCGATAACGGATGGGCCAAGTCTCCAATAATGGTGGATGGCTCTCCCCATGTTGCTTGTTACCCAATTTGGAATCTTTGCGAACTGAGGGGCCCAGACCGGGATCTGCAATATGTCGGCGTCATTTGATTGGAGTGACTTTCAGCCAAGGAGAGTAGACGGCTGTTGTTTCAAGGCAGCTCGCGTGCAAGTCAGAATCAGGCAACTCATGGCTCAATCAGTTGTAGCTCAACGCTTACTCGATTTGAGCTACAAGCGAGGCTTTCTCAAGCTTGCAGTGTCAGTCACAACAATGAAAGCAGTAGCATTGGCAACAATTAGATACATAAAAATTGACAAAGCATCTTGTCCATCGTGCAACAGTTTGTAAGAGCATGATCGGTCGCTTTCCTTTTTATTCTTTTCGCTCGCCTTGGTCCAGTAAAAGCAAAAGCAAAAGCTCAACGTCTCAACTCCACCCATCCGTCTCTTCACAGTATTCAACAGGCAACATGGGATCAGTGCCAGAAACCCTTCAAGTCGATGCCCTAGTTGTAGGTGCTGGCGTTGCAGGCATCTACTCCACGTACAAACTATCCCGGGCGGGCCTCAATGTCCAATGCATCGACATGGCTGGCGACGTTGGCGGAACATGGTACTGGAACACCTACCCAGGCGCTATGAGCGATACTGAGACATACCTCTATCGCTATTCGTGGGATAAAGAGGACCTACGTACTTATCCCTGGTCGAAGCATTATGTCTATCAGCCAGAAATCCTCGAATACTTGCGTCACATTGTTAAGAAGCACGACCTCCGAAAGTACATGCGCTTCTCGACTGAGATGAACTCTGCTTCTTGGGACGAGAACACTGGTTCCTGGACAATTTCCTGCACGAATGGTTTGATCATCAAAGCTCGATACTTGATCAATTGTCTTGGTCTCCTGTCAAAGCCAAACTACCCTGATATTCCTGGTATTTCTTCTTTTGCTGGCAAGACTATTCACACTGCCAAGTGGGATGATACAGTCGAGTTGGAAGGAAAGAAAGTTGGTATCATTGGCAATGGATCGACTGGTGTCCAAGTTATGACGGCGATAGCTTCCAAAGTCGGGCGTCTCATCTCTTTTCAACGACACCCACAATACAGCGTTCCCAGCGGCCAAGGTCCAATTCCCCAAGGTTATCGCGAAAAGATCAACGAAAACTACGACAGGATCTGGCAAGATGTATGGTCTTCTTCGACCGCGTTTGGCGTTCCCGAGTCCACACGAAAGACAATGGAAGCTACGCCCGAGGAGCGTCGCCAAGCGTTCCAACAAGTTTGGGATCAAGGGAACGGATTCCGCTTCATGTTCAGTGCATTCGGAGATATCACAACCAATCTTGAGGCCAACGAAGAGGCTTGCAACTTCATCCGCAGCAAGATCGACGAGATTGTCAAGGATCCCAAAAAGGCCAAGGCACTCAAGCCTTGCGATCTGTACGCCCGACGCCCGCTGTGTGACTCTGGATACTATCAAATCTTCAATCGCGATAATGTTGATATCGTTGATCTTCGAGAGACACCAATACACGAGATTGTACCAGAGGGCATCAAGACAAAGGACGGCGAGGTACACAAGCTCGATGTCCTCATTTTTGCCACGGGCTTCGACGCCATTGAGGGAAACTACCTCCGCATCAAAATAACTGGCCGTGATGGAGAGACCATCAAGAAGCACTGGGAGAATGGTTCAACAGCTTATGGGGCCGTCGCATGCAACGGCTTTCCCAACATGTTCATCGTGTCTGGACCACAAGGTGCCTTTGCCAATTTCCCTGTGGTCATCGAGAGCGAGATCGATTTCATCACTGAGTGTATCCAACACGCACAGAACAACAAGGCGGATCACATCATGGAGGTTTCGCGCGAGTCGGAGCAGCAATGGAGCGACCTCTGCGATCAACTGGTGGAAGGGTCGTTGTTCAAGACCACTGCTAGCTGGATTTTTGGGGCCAATGTCAAAGGGCGAAAGTTGAGCACCAAATTTTATTTTGGTGGGCTCAACAAGTACCGGGAATGGGTGCAAAAAGAAATCAATAGCGGGTTCCCAGGCTTCATTAGCTCATAAGTCTTTAGAAATAAATCTATATATCTGTTATAATTGAAACAGAATCTCCAAACTTTTGGTCAACATGATATCTGATAAGCAATGTAGTGATGGCTTTCTAACATGCTAGTGATTCTACATGGTTTCTTCAAGGCATTATGTTTTTGAGCCATTAGGTTTTTCCCCTTTTCTCCAAAAAAAAAAAAAAAAAAAAAGAAATAACCATTGAAAGCCCTCATAAAAAGTCTTCAACAACATCTAGTATTAGATATGCAACGCTTCACAGTACCTAAGTGTCTGAGTTAATCGCTGATTTTGGAGTGCAGGGTAGGGTGAGTATCACCTTGTCCAACTTCCAAGTGTCTTTGCAGGGAATTTGAACAGTTCCACCGCCGAATGGGAGACACTTGCTTATCTTATCAAGATAGGCAGGATTGGCCAATCACGCAGAACAGCAGGGTGAAAAGAGGCACATGCATGTCCAGTGTGGGGAATGTTACTTAAATTGGCAATTTCTCGGATAACCTGCCCATAGAAAGATATCCCCTCATGGAACTCGTCATCTGGTACATGAACATCGCTTGCGCTAACTAGCGAACTGTTACGCACTTTGAAGACGCGTTTTCACATGGTCATTCCGCATTGAGATGATACGCGAGACTTTCCTAAACTAGTCTATTGACGAGACTGTACGTACATGGAGGAGCAACTATGGTGTGCAGCCAGGGCAGGCTCACCAATTGACACTGGTGTGAGCCTTTATCATGACCTCCAATCCTCAGCGTCTGACTTGTTGTCGGCAATCTACCCAATTATCCTGAAATAGTTTACTCTTTGTAACCCTCAGCGACAAACCATCACTCCTTCGTCATGCCTCCATCAGTCCCCAACAGCAAGGGCTCTGACGCCCCCTCTGACACTCCCTACGGCCCCTGGAACTCTTTCCCGTGGCAACCCTTCCCCGAGTATGCTGGGTCCAAATCAGTGCTCTATCGGTCCGCAGACGGCAAGATTGTGGCTGGTGCTGCTAAGGAGAGTGGCACCGCCACGCTCACGTATCCATGCGACGAGTTCTTTTATGTCACTGAGGGGTGGATCAAGCTGGCTATTCATGGAGGAGACTCAATCACTCTGACAAAGGGCCAATTCATATATCTGAAGAAGGGTACTACGGTGGACTTTGAGTTCGGGCCAGGCTTCGCCAATGTTGCTGTTTTTATTGACACTGAGCCGATCACATTAATTTGAAGGGAATGGAATTACGGTGCTTGAATGGGAGCTTGGTAGGGGCAAATTAGTCGAGCGCTGACTGTACAGTCAATTATACTGTATCACACACTGGATTGAGCTAGAGTCGCACTATGATAACACGCTGAAGGACTTGACATTCACAAAACGTCAAAGCGTATTCTTAAATCACAAAGACCAACTGTCATTAACTATCGGATGCGTTGATAGAGAATTTTCATTATTCGAAACCTGTGATTGCCGCACATGTCATTCTACCCGCTACCCCATGTCATGAATTCCCCCACAAGCCATGATAACTTGCTTGCTGCAGGATCACAATAGTAACAATTTCCAGAACCTTGACAAACATTCATGTATTTCCTGTTCCCCAGCGATCTCGGCTCAAAGTCTTTCCAAATCGAGCACTTTTACGATAAGCTAATGCTTCCAAGGTGCGTGATGAAAGGACATGTATACTTGCCCCTTTGGGACAGGTTGCGACACGACAAAAACCCGCCGTTTGACCCCGCCTGTCATGAAGCCAAGCATTACATCCGCAGCCGGAGTGTCTGTAAGTTTTATTTCTCTGCGAGTTATGCCGATCGAATTTAGCTTTTCCCACTTAGTATCACTATATGTATAGTTGACCGCGACCTGGAGGACAGCACGCAGAAAGTACTAACAAGTGCAAGCTGGCTGTCAAGACAACAAAACATTCTTGCCTCCCAACTACCACCACACCATGTCGTCAAGCTTATTCCAAAAGCTCACTGCTCCCAACGGCCGCTCTGTCGAGCAGCCTTTGGGAATATTCATCAACAACGAGTGGCGTGAGGCCAAGTCGGGCGAAAAGATTTCTGTCATAAGCCCCATGTAAGTTTTCACAAAGCGCCGACCCCGGAGACGCGCTGACATGTTCAAAGCGACGAGCAGGAAATTGTGCAAGTTCATGCGGGTGGTGAAGATGATATCGACGATGCCGTGAAGGCAGCCCGTGCCGCCCTGAAAGGTCCTTGGGCCAAAGTCAGTGCGACAGAACGTGGTGAGATGATGAGGAAATTGGCCGACTTGGCCGAAGAGTTGACAGACACTTTCGCCTCGATTGATACATGGAACAATGGTTAGTCCCCAATACCAGCTTTCAAACCTAGCCACTCAATAACTCGTGTAGGAAAGCGTTTTTCATCAGCTCAAGGAGATGTTGGTGAGCTGACTGGAGTACTTCGTTACTATGCTGGGTTCGCCGATAAGGTCTCGGGCCAAGGTACGTAGAATTGGCACACGCTGTGCAGTAGCCTTTCATAATCAACTGTTGCTGACCAGTCTTATTTTCACAGTCATCTCAACCAACGAGAACAAGTTTGCCTATACAACCCGAGAGCCCATTGGTGTCTGTGGCCAAATCATTCCCTGGAACTATCCGCTAGGAATGGCTGCTTGGAAACTCGGACCTGCAATCGCCGCAGGCAACACCATCGTGCTCAAGCCAGCTGAACAGACCCCTCTATCTGTATTGATATTTGCCACGCTTATTGCCAAAGCGGGATTCCCGCCTGGTGTTATCAACATCGTCAATGGATTCGGTCGCACTGCTGGAGCCAGTCTAGCCCGACACCTCGATGTCGATAAAATCGCCTTCACAGGGTCTACTAATACTGGGCGTGAGATCGTGAAGTTAGCGGCGACTAACCTTAAGGAGATAACCCTTGAAACAGGTGGGAAATCACCACTCATCATCTTCGAAGACGCTGAGCTTGAGAATGCTGTCAAGTGGGCCCATTACGGCATCATGGCGAACCAGGGCCAAATCTGCACAGCGACCAGCCGGCTGTTCATCCACGACAGCATCTATGAGAAATTTGTGGACCTGTTCGTGGAGCAGGTTAAGAAGGCGTCTATTGTCGGTGATCCTTATGCTGCTGGGACTTTCCAAGGTCCACAGGTCACCAAAGCTCAGTACGACCGCGTCTTGTCGTATATCGAGGAAGGCAAGCGTGAGGGCGCTACATTGAGATATGGTGGTAACCCTCACAAGGGTGTCAATGGCAAGGGCTTCTTTATCGAGCCCGCCGTGTTTACTGATGTCAAGGATAATATGAAGATCTACAGGGAGGAAGTTTTTGGTCCTTTAGCTGCCATCAGCTCGTTCTCTACCGAGGATGACGTCATCCAACGGGCTAACGATACCTTCTACGGCCTGGGAGCCGCTATTTTCACTGAGAATATCACGCGAGCACACACTGTTGCGAAGAGAATTGAGGCAGGCAGTAAGTCAACCCAAAATGCGTGTACCCGTGGAGTTCCACTCGGATGCTGACTGATGTCATGTAGTGGTCTGGGTCAATTCCAGTAACGATTCTGACTTCCGAATCCCTTTTGGTGGTGTGAAGCAGTCTGGCATCGGAAGAGAGCTGGGAGAGTCTGGTATTCTAGCCTATACGACGGTCAAAGCGGTTCATGTAAACTTAGGAAATCGCCTCTAGAAAGTCCACCACGTAACATACTTACTCACAAACAATTTACAAGATTTGGGTTTCAAACGTGTCTTACTTTTATTTCGTACGTCAGCGGATAATAGAGGCAAAGAAGATGTGCGCCTATGTGCGTTATAAGGGAAATAACCACTAATTGTATATTTTGTTATGCTTCATAGTGTGTTTATACGAAGCATTCTTCAGCTGAGTGAACCACTCCGAAATGATGGTTTCCTGTTGAAGGCACTGGCGGGTCCCTTAGTTTTATTTGTTAATAGCAGCGGACAATCAAGATTTACAAAAGTGGCAATATGGTAACAAACAGCTTAGAAAAGGTTATCAACAATAATTGATCTGTTATCTGACTTGCTCAATGACTATCATCATCCCTCAAAAGCCTTCCTGACAACGCATGCTTTCTGAAATATTCCTTTATGGTCATTGGTGTACTCTTTGCACCCGATGACTTGCGAAATTTAGAAGCACTTTCCTTGAGAGCTCGAGCATCCTCTGGCTTAGTGGGAACTCCATTGAAGAAGTTACCATTGAGTTCCTGCATCAAATCAAACAAAGCGTTCACTTCCTTCGTCTTGGATGGTGTTTTGGCCGTCAACCCCCCTTTGGGGATCTTGACATAGCGTGATGGCTTTCCAGTAACTGCAGAGGCCTTTCGTTAGCATCATAGCATTTAAGCCAAGCTAAGGTCTGTACTTTCCTTGTTGGAACTTGGCTGTCAGCTCAGTGAAAGAGGCCGATTCAGACACTCCATGGATGTACTGGTGATCCCATTTCTTAGGATCGAGATAAACACCATGCACAAAGTCGCCGTAATCGTCAGAAACAGCAAGCCAGGGCACCGATTCGGGATCATTACCCATCGCAGGGACGCGGTATGTCAAGTAGCCGTCGGCATCTGGCGTCGTGGCAAACCCGCCAAAAGCAGCCGTGTACTTGGGATCAAAGGCGTTCTCGAGGAACCAGCCGGCACTCAAGATAGAAGCGGTCTCAAACTTGCCAGGTTCCAGTAAATACTCTGAGATAGCGGCCTTGTCTGTCATGAGCGTATGTGGTCAATCACATGGAAGCTTCAATGATATACTGATGCCGTTGGGGGGCTTTCTTACCATCGAAGGAGAGGACGGGGACTTTGCCGTTGGTGAGTTTTGTCGCTGCTGGGAGAGAAGCGTGGACTGCATGCTTGACATGTGCTTTGACAGCTGCATCTATAACAATCCTTCCCATTTCGAACTCGGAAGGGCCAATGCGTTCTTTGAAGTTCTAAACGACGACCCTCCCTGTTAGCAAAGCAGAAGGATCCTGAAGAGGCAGACAGCCACTTACGGGTGCATCAGAGTCGATATTGATGAAGACTCCCCAGCAGCCATGGAAGGCTCGCAACAAGTCGTCTGTATTCCAGTTATCGGCTTTGACGACCTCAATGCCATCATTGCTCAATGTTCTGGCCTTGTCCGTGGTAGGATCCCTTGACAGGACCCTGACATGGAATGAGGGGTTATCGTGGAGTGACCGTGCTACTGAACTGCCCAAATTGCCTTTGTTCGTTCGTTAGCTGTGTGCTGTGTGTGCCCCCGACTCGTTGTGCCCTGACGGACCAACTCTGTACTTGGCCGTCATAGTCATACTGACCTGTTCCACCCACAACGGCAATAACTCTAGACGTGGTTGAGGCCATGTCTGCAAATAGTTTATTCTCTCAAAGCAATTGGTAAATTTTTTTTCCATTTCGGGAATCCTAGCGATGGGAACTGTGATGCGGGCGGGTATTGGGGGGATTTAAACACACTGCGCTGTGTCTGGTATTGCGGAGTGCAGTGGAGCGGAGTGGTTAGCTTCCATGACCTCCGCAGCGGGGTAATAACAGAGTAAGTTAAAGCCTCGTAGTAGTAATCGCAGCCTACGACTTAACTTGTTCCTTTATGGACTCGAGGCGAACTGCTGTATCAAGATGGTGGGTAAAGCAATGGAAAGGGGAAGCAAGTAAATAACGTAGAGTAACGATTTCGTCATGTTCGTTCGCTGGCTCATCACATCACCCCGTGTCGCTCCACTTGCCTTTTTTGTCATGCACGCGAACCAAAGAGTTGACTGATGTCTACCTGGTCTACACTGGGCTAGGCGCGGTTATTATGCCCGCCTGAACGAATAGTTACAGTACATATGCGACACTAACTACCACGTTGGCTTATGCTTGCGTCCTTGCGCCTTTCTTAAATTCGACACTCGACAATTTATTTGTTCTGGCCTCCACCGTCCATCCATCACTATTGACTGACATCGAGCAATGACGGCACTGAGCATTCCGACCTTGGCTATCGCCTTGGTTTTCATTGTAGCCTTTTACGAAAGAATTGTCAAGCCTGCCTTCCTGTCGCCGCTCGCAAAGATCCCAGCACCCCATTGGAGCTGTCATGTTGCCCCCTTCTGGCTGTGGTGGGCAAAGCTCACCCACCGAGAGAACAAGCTTGTCTACGAGAACCACATGGCGAGGGGCAAAGCACTGCGTCTCTCTCCAGGTCTGGTAAGCCTGAATTGTTTTGAGGGTGGCCTGAAGCAGGTCTACCTGGGAGGCTTTCCCAAAACTGAGTTCTACTGGCGAGGATTTGCCAATTACGGGTAAGAAAATAAACGTCGACTCGTCCGTCTTGAATTGCATTTTTGACGTGCGCTGACCTTTGAGAACAAACCAGCACCCATAATATCTTCACTTTCCAAGACAACGCTACCCATTCAGCTCGCAAGCGAATCATCTCCGGAACCTTCTCCAAATCCTTTATCCTTGCCGACAAAACCAGCCAGGCGTCCATGAAGAAGGTCTTGTTCGGTAGACTACTGCCCCTCTTCAGTCGTGCTGCAGACCGCAACGAACCCTTGGAGGTCCTCGAGCTTTTCTACTCCTACTCGATGGACTCGTTCGTCACATGGCAATTCGGATGCAAGCTGAGTAGCAATCTAATCGAGAACGAGCAAGAACGACGCTTGTATCTGGACGGATTCTTCGCCGCTGCGCCATACACATTCTGGCAGTACGAGTTTCCCACGCTCAACACTTTGTTCAAAAAGATTGGCCTTATTCCCAAAAAGGTCGACAGTGGATTCCACGACATTGAGAAATGGAACCTCGAAAAGTGCGACCAGGCCCAGAAGCTTATTGCAGAGGGAGAAGAGAATTTGGATGACTGTGATAAGCCTGTCGTAATGTCGCTGGCACTCAAAGCCATGAGCGACCCTGCTTCGAAATCGGCCCAGTACCCTCAACGATTGGAGATTGCCAGCGATATGTTCGCCCATAATTCCGCTGCACACGAGACTAGCGGTAATACTCTCACCTATTGTTTCTACGAACTGTCCAAGAGACCAGAACTCCAGGCGAAGCTGCGCCAAGAGCTCCTCACCCTTGACCCCCCTCTACATTTCCCGCCACCCGCTGAAGGAGAGTGGATTCTACCATCACCCAAAGACTTGGACAAACTGCCACTGCTGGAGGCTGTGATCCTCGAAACGCTCCGTCTCTACCCATCAGTACCGGGCGGTCAGCCTCGTCGCGTTCCGAAACCATGCTCACTGGGCGGCTACGATGGTATTCCTGCGGGCACAACTGTTCAATGCTATGCATGGGCGCTTCACCGCACGCCCGAGATATTTCCTGGGCCCGACCAGTGGAAGCCTGAGCGATGGATCGATTCCACCCCTGAACAGCTGAGCAACATGCGCCGATGGTTCTGGGCCTTTGGAAGCGGAGGACGCATGTGTATTGGAAGTAACTTTGCATATTTTTGTAAGTCATGGACAGAGATGCCTCACCGTCTTTGTGGAAACTGCTAACAATAGGTGCTTTAGCTATGAAGAATGTTGTTGGAAGTGTGTACACAAACTTTACAACCGAGGTGCATGACCATGGAAGCATGGCGCTGGAAGATGCGTACCTTGCAGGCCCTGAAGGTCATCGACTGGAACTCAAGTTCAAGCGTATCGACAGTTAGAATGGTAACTACCTAGTCAATAGTCCAGGCGAACATATTAGACAGACCTCAAAGATGTGTCATTGCAGCATCCAGTTTTATTTACCATTGGAAATGTGCTAGAGTTGAGCAGGCGGTAAAATTAAATGCAGGCCATCCCGTGATAATTAACATGTCTGAATAAAGGGAACAGTCACATCCGACAATCTCGCTCCAAGGTTCTCGGTGGCTGTTCGAGTCATAACGGCATGATCAAGTCTCTGTCTCTTGTTGTTAAAAGTTGAGCTGGGTAGATTCCGTCACCACAGTCCTTTCCTGACCACGTATCTAATCACAAGCACAAGATAAATCTGCTAAAGCTCAGCGGTCATGGAAACTGCGCTTTGGTGTTCAAATTAGTCTTGCAATTCTCAAATATCCAAAGGATGCTACAAGATGCTATCTACAAGTGACTTGAAACGGAAAGCTTACAGGCATACTCTGCCACAAGCTGACAAGCTGCTCTCGCCATGCCGAAGCTATACGTAAACCCTCCGGCTTCCTGTCCATATGCGTGAATCACTTTCTGCCCATCAACGACTTCCATCTCCATCCTCGCTCCGCCATACTCTTGAGGTCTCAGCCAGTAGGATGTTGCAATATCGTATAGAATCTTGTGGTCTTTGGGTTGATCGGAAGTAATTACTTGGGGCAAGACTGCGTGTCCGCGGGTCAAGATCTATTTCCTCAGCGTTAGTTGTGATCCTGTTCAGGGAGGGCTTCAGTAACTCACCGTCTGTCTCTGGTCGTCATAGACATTTCTATCGTCGACGCCAAAATTTTTAAAACCGCCCACGTAGCACGTGCCATCTGGTCGTCCGAATATGTTGAAGTAATATCCATCTTTACCACGGTAAATAAAGCCCTTGTCCCAATTCTTTTGTATAACCAGTGATTGAAGCCGACAAGGAATAATAGTCTGGTCAGCAACTCCCAGGAGGTGTTTCGAACTCGCTCCAGAAGCATTGATGAGAATGTCGTGTCCCAAGTCCTTCAAGTCATTAAGGTCTTTTACAATCATGCGTTTGAACTCCACACCGCGTGCGTCAAGCCTTGTCTTTAGCCATTTCAGAAATACAGGAGGTGAGATTATGATGGACTTGTATGTCATTCCCCAAGTCGCACGTTCTGGCAATTCCTCCGGTCTCAAGTATCGAAAGCCGTGGATATGAGACTTGAACCAGATGTCATCTGGAGATCCGAACTCCATTATTTCTGTTACTTCAGAGATCCGCAAGCCTGAATCGGGATGTTCAGATGCGATTTTCCAGAGTCCCGCATAGGAATCCAGTTGGAGCTTTCGATCATGAGGGCTCGACTGAGGCACTCCAACCCAGCAAGCACCAGCCCATTGGCTTGCATAGTCGAAATCATCGGCGTCATGAGGAAAATGTTTTCCTACTATCGTCACCTTGTAGTCGGCTGGCAATTGGCTGGCGATTGTCAGACCGGTGACCCTGATTTATGTCAGTGCTGTTCTGCTCGCTGCTTTGGTGGAGAAGAATTACCCGGCACCTAGAATCGTTACCTTGACCATGGTGAGCAATGCTGGACTGATGCAAGCTCGTAAACACGATCAGATGGTTTCTATTGATACTTGATTTCGAATAAATTGCTTAGACATCAATCGCTTAGAACTATGAAGGCTTCCACTCAAATACACGCACGATGGTATGTTATCTAACTGGTGGCTTTTTGTGGCTGTGTTCTTGGCCGCTAGCAAGGGGCCTAAACCAAAGTTGCCTATTTGGGCGATTTGGCGAAGGACTGGGGTAAATGAGGAGAAGCTCGCACTAACGGACCAGGTGATCATCATTAATGGAGAGCAGTGGCAAGCTAAGACTAACATGATCCACAAATTGGCTAGATGAATGATGTTGACGGGACTCACAAGAGCCTGATAAGGTTTGTTGGGTAGCATGCGTGCGTGACTCCAATTACTCGCGTCGAGCCTCAATTAGGCAAGAAGACAAGACTTGTCTAGCGTCCTTTTTACAGAACGAC
Source organism: Fusarium sp. NRRL 25184 (assembly GCA_013755755.1). NCBI lineage: Eukaryota > Fungi > Ascomycota > Sordariomycetes > Hypocreales > Nectriaceae > Fusarium > Fusarium sp. NRRL 25184. Next base: position 71,007 of record JABSSZ010000288.1, read on the forward strand.
GCATTTCGAGGAGGATTGGATTTTTATGGGACCGCCCAAGCTTGGATACTTCTACTGCAGGCCTTAGACCGGACCGCAGTGCACACAGACAGATGCTCCGAAGTCGTCGTTTGGTAGCTGCGTTGACTTTTGTTTCTTATGGGAGGAATGGGTCAATGTTTCACAAATTCATTCATTGTAGGCTGAGTCCATACTCGTGCTAAGATGATAATCTGCTTTGGTATCAGACGCCATCTCTCTCTGTATTATGGAAGTACTTGAAAATATCTAGCTACTTGCGTTTACACCTATCATCACCATCTTAAAGCTTTACTTCAAATGCCTTGAGAGGTTTCTCGTACATCTCCAAGACTCTGTTCCTCTTATCTTGGAGACGACCCTTGGTTTCCTGGAATACTTTTGGGATCCCTGTTTTCTCAAACTCTGCATTTATGAGCACCATGTCTGCCAATCCCTTTGCACAAAGAAACACTTGTGGCATACCGTGGCCTGTAAAGCCACCCATGATGAACATGCCAGGACGATCGGGAATCGGACCAACACGGGGGAGTCTATCGGAAGAGTAGCCCATAACTGTAGCCGAATTAGCCTTGTCGAATTGAACCATCGTGGGAATACTCACTTCCTGTCCAGATGCTATCAACACGGGCATTACTATCTTCCCAGCCATGGAAATGTCGCTGCATATACCCATCAAAGTAATGGCGAGCCCGGTCAATTAACTCACTGTCGTTGGTGTTTCCATACCAATCTTCTAAATGCTGGATATATGCCTGACGAGCACCGCCAACAATGATACTGCCATCAGGCCGTGGGATGAGGTAGTCAAAGTCCCAATCGTTGAAACGGAGAGCATAGGAGTTATTTAACAGGGGCGCCTTTGTTGATGTAATATGACTGCAGATAGCTCGATACGGTATAATCTTGCCATGGTATTCGGGAAGAAGGGCGGCGGTATATGCATTGGTCGCCATAATAACTTGTTTTGCCTTGACAGTTCCACGATCCGTTTTTATCGTCCAGAAACCACTTGCATCGCGGCCCTCGGATATTCTTTGCACAGGCGTGTTGGTCTGGAGATTAACTCCCTGAGCGATTGCCTTTTTGAACATGTGCTGAATAAGTTTGTAGGGCCAGAGATGACCAGCAGTGTAACTGAAGCAGCCTTTGGCTCCCTTGACGCCAGAGATCTTGACATGGTTAGCAGAGTCATTTCGAAGCCCTGAAGCTGACATTAATTTACCTTCTCGGCGTATTTCCTCGGAGCGCAGTATGTACGTTTTGTCGCCTCGACATTGTTCTCCAACAATGATTTGTAACCAGCTTCGAGTGTGTCTTGGTGAGATTCTGAGAACTGCACATCGATTGCCCGGGTAAGGACAAAATCACAGTCGATTTGTTCACTACGAACAAAGTCGGCTACTGCCTCGACATTGGCGTACTCGAAGTTGGCGACCTCTGCAGCTGCCTCGACGCTGTATTCTCTCGCCAGTCTCGATATCGCGTGGTAAGAGTCAGGTTTGATATGACCTCCTGGACGAACTGTCAGCAGCGTTTTTGTGTCGTAAGACTTGACTTGACTTACCATTTCGACCGGTCGCTCCCGAGCAGAGCTGTCTTGCTTCCAGAACCAGAATTGACGGGGCCTTTCTAGTGCCTTGCGACAGCATGTGCGTTATAAGCGCGGCAGCAGAATATCCAGCTCCGACTACTATGATGTCGCATTCGCTCGGGAGGTCCTTTGTTGAGCGATGGTTATCGATGTCGCCGGGGAGGCTTCTCCAAAAGGAACTCATTCCATTAGGCGGTGGAAAGGCAGACTGTGCCATTTTGGTATGTATTGGGTTGAAGTTTAGCTTGGGCAGTTTGAAGTGAGAAAGTTCCGATGCAGTAGACCAAGGTTCAGGGTCGTCAAGCTGTCTTGTTTTACATGAATGTATGCCAGTCTTTTTTAGCTTGACTACCGGGGAGTGAAGAGGTACAACGCGACCATGGCTCGCTAACTCTCTCAATTCAGTTAGTTAGTTACAGAGGGAACCGCCTCCAAGACCCCTGTCTTAGCTCATCAATCAAACCTTTTTGCCTCCCCATCCTCGGGTGAGGGCCGAATACGGCATTGTTGTTCAATGTACGGAAAGGCACCACAGCCACCTCAGACCATTCCCTAGAACATGGAAAGATGGGATATTGAAGACGACAGGCATTAAGATATTTTCAATGAGCCCGTGCCATGCTAGTCTTTAAGGGCATCAAAAATACATATTAGAGCCACTTGGGCTACATAATCCCTCAATGCTCCGCAAATCAACACATCGGATTGTCCAGATCAACATGTGCAAGCCTTGTCCACAGCTTTCAAGTCATTATAAGCAGTCCCTACCCTAGCATGATATGCCAGTCTTTTTCTATCATCACCTCGAGCCAACTGATCCTCTCACCCGCATCCCTACGTTCCCAAATCTCGGGCAGTATCTCCAAGGCCACCATGTTTGCACGGAGATGATTGAGGGAGTAGAGTTCCCTGAATCGTTGCTGCACCAGCTCTCTCTCCTCAGTATCCTCCATGGTGAGCTCGGACCCTGCCGTGAAGAGCGGTATGGCCTGAACATTGATACAAGCGTGGTGGGGAGGAATTGCGGTGAGATCTCGCACGACAGTCAAGGCGCGGGATCGAATGTCGGCCTCAAGCTCGTGGTCGATACTTGGTGACCACATATCCTGCCACCATTCCATGCCATCTTCTGTTTCTGCATCAAGCATAAGCATGGCTGATTGAGTGACCTCCTGAATCGTGTCGTCGACTGCCTGACGTCGATAGCAGATGGCGGCCATGTTGATGAGTCCATGCGACCTGAAGGCATCGCTCATGATGCTCAGTTGCGGATCATCGCAATTGGGCTCCCAGTTCTTTATCTCATCCTCCAATGCCGCTTCAATCATCTCATCTCGAACACCCGTTTCCACCACCGACCGACAATAGCGACCGACATTACCGACAAGATAAAAGATCTCTGTTGAGTAGCCGCCGATTGGGTTGTATTCCTGGCCGACGTCTAGTACCGCGGCATACATCTCATCGGTGTTGAGGGGCACCTGGGATTGGTGAGGAATAAGAAATGCCATGGACATGTCCCAGTACAAATACGCCCCAATCATGAGGCTAAAGTATGGCGGTCTCTTTTCCCCGGTCGATTGATCGCGCAGGAGACTGTCGACCAATGCACGCGCCCCCCGGAGATGCTGCTGACCAAAATCAGCGGTAGGTGAATTGGTCCAAGCCGTTGAGAGGCCCACGAGCAGGACGCTCAAGAAGAGAGGGAACAGGTTGTCGCCGGGACATGCTAGTTCGCAAATGATGAGACGAAGCGCTGAACCTCTTTCTTCCAAGCACTTCGACAATTTGTTGGGGTCGAAGAAATTTCTGTGGCCGGCGCCGACACTTTGCAGGGCGTGTCTAAGGCTCGGAGATTGTTCAAGGTATTCCAGAATGGGAAACGACAAGGGATTCTCGTCGGGATCAATTACCATAATCTGGCTGGCCTTTTCCAGCCAATAGCGTAGGAGGTCTCTGTCATCTGAGCTGGTGATGCCCGAGATATGATGCTCTGCGAGGGACACGGCTGAAGACGAGCTGCGGTGGACATTAATCTTTATCCACGGCGCCTCGTGCTGCCATTTGGTGAGTCGGGGAGCCGACTGGCAGATTGAGCCTCGTTTTCGACAGCGTGTGCAGATGGGGAAAGCCTCGTCGCACTTGACACGCCGTCTTTTGCATTCTGTACATCCAGAGCGGCTTCTTGATGCGGGTTTGCCCTTGGGCTCGCCGTCCATCTGCATCATTACCACCGAAGCGACGTCGTTGGAATGGGTGGCCTGACGAGGCTGGCACCAAGGACGAAATTTAATATGTCTTGTCTTCATGGGTGCTGGGTTGTATAGTATGTCTCGATGGAGATGTCGATAACTTGGCAGCAATCGTTAAAGAATGTAGATACTGTAGGTTACTGGATTGAAAAGAAGTCCTGCAATCCCCGCCACGTCAGTACTGAACACGGCGCACCTTTTATCAGTGGAGACGCTGGCAACCCTTCCTTGATCACTGGATCGTACTGTACCCTTTCATAGTGGTTTTAGCGCACTTGATAGGGTTCCCCGCGCTGTTTCCTGTTTAAATTTAGTGGTATGGATCCTTACCACCACCTCCTCCCATTAACTAGCCGATTTGTGCTGAGGCTTATCTCCATGATCGGAGGGCCAACACAATTGCCGTGCCCTAGCTGACTCAGGCTTCACTTGGGAGGGTTGCTTGGAGTTTATATTTGATGTTCGGCACAGCACTTACTGTAGCTACAGTAGACGGTTATCGGTGACAAGAAAAATAGCCAGCGCCGAGGGGGATTTATTCAGCATGGGCTACAATGTTGCTTGGGAGATTTCCCTTACTGAGGCCTACCTGTGGAGGCGGACGCTAAGCTATCGGAAAATGCGGAGGTGATAACGGACCCCGTAAGTTGCCCTTGGCCTTGGGTCCGCCTAACCCGTCAATTTGCAACGCACGCTGCTGCTTTGAGCTGTTTCTTGCTGCAATTTGCACATCACATAGATTAATCCACTTTATTGCTTTAACTCTACGGTTTTAACCTGGTTTCCAAAGTCTGGCGCATTCGCTTTGCTCTCCAGTACCAACAATCAACCCCTGCCAGCTGATCGATCAGCTGGCAAACGCCCCAGCATCGCGTCCCTTCACCCAGAAATCACAGCGTTGCGTCGTCAGGCCAAGAGCAACGCAGCATGTTATAATTGCAAAGTGCGCCGCGTGAAATGCGATGAAAGGTATCCAGTCTGTGGCTATTGCGAGCGCAGAGGTACCGTCTGCAAGCCAGCGCCTCCCAAGTCCATTTGGAAGCTCGAGATGCCGCTTCTCATCCAGTAAGCATTCACCAAAGATGATGGCACGTCGTATTCGATGCCCTTGCAGTAATACTTCGAGAGAGCTTGCCACATCATGGTGCTTGATCTTGAACACAGTCAATCTGGGAGCTTCGACCTCTAGGGATCACAACGCCGTGGCTTGTGATTGTGCACGAGAGAGGACAGGTGTTCCCTCTTGCTTAAGTTTTGGGCCGTACATGACTTAATTAATTCGATATGCAGCAACCGAAAGCTGATTTTGGCTGTTTCTGAACATTTGTGGTTAAGAGGAAAACGAATGAAGCAAAGAGCGGCAGGATGTAATTGAATAAGGTAGCTAAGCACCGGAACTTCGATGATACATCGTCTTTTGACAATATATGACCCTTTCAAACTCATACCATGACCCTCAACTACAAGTTTGCTACCGTCTTGTTAGCATCTTCAATGATGAGCTCAGACGCACGCTCTCCAATGGCCAAGACGGTGAGCATGAGGTTGACCGTGGGGATCAAGGGGAACACGCTTGCATCGGCAACGCGCAGCTTCTTGATGCCCTTGACTTTGAGCTGGGGATCGACAACAGCCATTTTGTCGTGGACAGTATCTCCCATCTTAGCCGTACCACAAGGATGATAGACTGTGTTTCCTGTCTTACGGCCATATTCGGACAAGTCTTGGTCGGTCTGACAACCAGGACCTGGTGCTACCTCTCGCTTAATCCACTTCTTTAATGGATGCTGATTGACAATCTTGCGTGCAGCTCTGAATGACCAAATAATGGTCTTTTCATCGTAGCCTTCGGGATCGGTGAAATACCGGTAGTCGATGGCAGGATGCTCTCTGGGGTCTGCCGACTTGAGAGAGATCTTGCCTCGCGAACGCGACCGGGGGACGTTTGGCGTTAACGAGAAAACATTCTTGGGCATTTCAAAACCCAAAGCCGATTGATGAACATCGAAGGGCATGGTATAGATATGCATCATCACATCAGGAACAGTGCCGTCGTCACCGTGGATATTGGCTGGTTCTCGACGAGCGAGCAGAGCGGCATCCGCCCACATGACTGTCTTGTCCTCAAGAGGCTCATGAAGCTCCCACGTAATGATTGCCTCGGGGTGATCCTGCAGGTTCTCACCTACGCCCGGTAGGTCATTGACAACTGGGATCTTCAAATCCTCAAGGTCTTGACGAGGGCCAATTCCAGAAAGAAGCATAAGTCGAGGCGTATCAATTGTTCCGGCACAAAGAATAGTCTCTTTGTGAGCTTTGATGGTCATCTTTCGCCCAGACTGAAGCTGTAAGTTAACTCCCGTCGCAACACCAGCGGCGACATTAATACGATCAACCCATGCGTGTGTGACAATAGTGAGATTGGGCCGTTTTTCTTCGCCTCTCAAGATAGGGTGAATGTAGGCTACACTTGCGCTGACTCGGTAACCAGTATTCTGATCGTAAGTCAAGGAGCAGAATGACACACCACCTTTGGAAAGACCGCCTGCTGAGGTAATTTCATGGTTTACACTGTCTACGGCGGGGATGCCGAGAGCCTTGTTTGTTGATTCCATAAAGTCGTAAACGATCGGGTTTCGATGGCGCTCGTGGATGGGCACGATGGGTGTTCGGAGCTTCTTGATCAGACGCTTCATGGTCTCCCAGTCCCAGCCGACCGCACCGGCCTCCTCCCATTTCTGACAGTCGTACTCGAAAGGATGCACAGCGAGACTCCCGTTGTGACTCGAACAACCGCCGAGAACCTTTGCGCGTGAGTGGAGGATGTTGCTGTTTCCTTGAGGGCATTCGGGTTAGTTTAGCCTTGGATCGATAGCGCCATGGAATGTAGAAAGAGTCAACTTACCCCTGGGTTGCTCAGTAGACCTGTAGCTATAGTCAAACTGGCTGCCCATAAGGTTGTACATATTTCGCAGGTCGAGGATCTGCTTGTCGTCTAGATCGCTTGGCCCAGCCTCGATCATCAAGATGTTGTGATCGGGGAGAGCCTCAGCCAGTCGACTGGCAATGACACAGCCAGCCGTGCCTCCTCCAACGATTACGTAGTCGAAGTCGTTACAGTTGAGCTCTGTAATCGTAGTCATGATTATACACAAGCGAGGTAGAAACGTGATGGCTGGATAATAGCAGACAGCAAGCCTGTGAAAGAGTACTAATGCAGCAACCAGATCTGATGAGTAAGTTGCCTTGTGTAGCTGTGCGTTGTGTTTATGATGCGGTATATAATGTGTCTCAAAAACAAGTTGATCAACAGGCCCAGAATTTGATAATTTCCAGTCGATCTTAATTGTTTCCGACTCTTCAGATCGGGATTTGCGATCCGTTCCCGGAGCGCCACAGACACATCTCGGTCTTGGTCATCTGGGCGCTAAGAAATGGGATAACCCTGTCAGCGACCCACCAAGTTATACTTGCCTGATTTGGAATGAATACGAACTCAAGCTGCAGGTCCTTACTCAGTCTGTCACACTATGTTTCCGCCTTACAAATCCCTGCCTGAGCCTTTCAAGTAGATACTATTTCCAAAAGAAGAAAGATAGCGAAGTGCAGCAATTGAGAGACGACGAGAGTGGGGTTTGACAGCGCCTATGGACGATATGGGCAGGCGAATGGAGACGACAGCTAACCTAGGCATCGAGTCGAGCATATGCCGTATTTCGCTTATCTATTATTTCACCATATGGAAGTCTGGCCCGGTTGGATTCTGGTTGAAGATAACGTCTTGTCTACTCCCTCACCCACCGAGCTAAGATGCCACGCCCGGAACAAACGGGAAGGATACTGGCGGATTGGTACCAATGCTATCAACACAGATCGGCATTTACTGTGCTCTCTCACACGAGCTAGACACTGGACGTTAAGGCGGAGTTTGTTACCTCAGGATGATTTACCTGGCCGATTAATATGCGTTTGCATGTCTGGCAGATTGTACCACTTGATGTTTAGCTCAGAACCGAAGTTCTACATTATTACTATTATTATCATTGCCGTCGAAATGCGAAAAGCCGCCAATCTCTGGACGATGCCGTAAAGTATTCGTTTGATCAACTGGAGGGCCTGGCACAGGTGAATGACTCCCCAGAATGAGAATTGCGACCATTAAAGTCAATGAGTCTAACGGCTATCAGAGCTCGCCAATTATTATCACACTTCTCTGCAATCCTGACCATGTCCATGGTTTTGATTCACGCTAGTCAGACAAGGTTTAAACCTCGCAAATGGTTCCAAAAAGGAAATATACCAACTTTGACCAGGCTCTCAACCAACCAGCTGCCAACTACGACCATCACTCACTTCCCCGCAACATCCCAGGGATGTCTGTCATGACGTCTAAATTAGTTAATTAGCAGGAGTCGTGCGGGGGCGAATGGTTAGCAGGTCTCCAGTCTAGTCTAGACCCCTGACTCGGCTGAGGCAGCCCCAAGAGGATACCTTACTGTAGGGTAACAAGTGGACTTTGATGAGAACTATTTTCCCCGTATCCTCCTTAACTCAGGAAGCCACTCAGGAGGAAAAAGTACGATATATAAGTACAGCTTTCCTGGGCATAGCTTTATTACAGCCTCACTAGAGTTGCAATGCTTGCCTCTATTTTAGTCTATAATTTAATATCTTTATTATATCTTTAGTAAAGTTATCTAAAAGCAGATAGAAAAAGAGGTCGATAGTATTCTTATTGCTTGCAAGCTTATATCCCTAGGGTATAAGAAGACTTTAGATATTTAATTAAGTTACTCAATATGCTTAATCTAAGATCCTCTAAAT